>QRFJ01003018.1:0-63119 GCA_006176705.1 Cocos nucifera | reverse complement strand
TATTATGCTTATAGATCTAATAGTATTGAGTTATAGTTTTCATTTATTAAGGCATTCACCTGACCATCCGATCATAAGAGTAAGAAGGTTTAAACCAGACCCTCTCTTTCATCGATGGTGTCTCTATGGCATGAAGGTTGCGCACATTTGCCTTATTAGAAATCAAAATTACTTTTCTGCAAAATCTGTAGATTCCTAAAATTCTAGGATTTTTATGCATTGTTTGTTATAACCCTTGAACTTAATAAGAATTAAGGTTTATGAAATATAGATCTAAAAATGAATTTTAGATCTAAGATACCTTCATAAATCATGGGGTTCAGGTGTGATAGCCAATAGGCTAGCAATTGATCAACTAACAAGGGAGGGGATCAAGTAATGCTTAGAGCCAACAAAGATAAGTCTGGCGTGACGAATTCGACTTTCACAGTCACATATGGTCGATCAAGAAGACCTAATTAGGCTCAGGGTTAAGCCTATTGTAGCTAACCAATTGATGTTCTACGTCAACAAAGTGGTTTCTAAGGTATATGGCCAATAGACTGGTTTTTAATTGGAAGCTACTCGACCTGAAGCATTTACGTGAGTTAATGGCATATTCCTCCCACGATCTCACTACCTGCCATTGATCGAGCAATTCTATTCTGAGGTGGCTAACAATTTCGAGCTAACCATGCCACTAAGTTAGTCATAATTTATGACTAAGTCTGAGCTTAATGAGACCAATCAATCTCTCCTAAGAAAAAATTAAGTCTAGGTCTTCCACCATTTAGATGTGCGGCCTCTGGGGTTGATTGTTCTTCTGGATACAGTGGTCAGTTACGAGAAGATTGCAACCATGTCTATTAGGATTGATGCTATGGCTGGAGGATGGTTGGGCTCAATATTTTGGATACGTGAGGAGACCAATTAGAACCATTCTATGCAAATGTGGGGCTGACTTAACTAAGGAGTGAGATCAATATTTCATGGTGAGTTCATGAATTAGAGACAAGTTTGGGTCACCATGATTAAGAAATATTAACAAAAGTGTCACTTCATCGTGTATCCATCGCCAATAACTTTTAGATGAGGTGATGAGTCAGTGTGTGAACCCAACCACCACTAGAAATCAATATCATGGAGATTTTGCATCTCTACAAGGAGAGTATAGGGATTCGAGAAATAGTGAAGCTAATTTTTTAAAAAAAATTCTAAATAAATTTTGATAGTCAAATTACAATTCTAACTAGAATCTTTGACTCTCTTAAGAAAATATTCTGCATTCAACCCGCTAGCCGGAATCCTAGAACACCAAGTGAGCAGGACCAAATTTAAAGATTGTTAGAACTTCAAAAATTTTTGGGTTTCGAAAAAGATATATGTACTTGGATAAGGACCTCCCTTTACCAGCCCATCGATTACCTTGAACAGAGAACATTCTCATAGAAGTGGTCTAACCATCATAACAAAGTAAGGTTGCCACATGTTGCGTCTCCAATGTCAAATGAATTACAGCACCAACATGAAGACATCAGGACTGCTCACCAATGTTGGCCACACACTTTAATAGTTGTTGGTAATCAGAGCCGCATAGTGCATTATCAAGTCTCCAAAAAGACTATTTAAGGATATATGCAATGAATGGGCAGTCGGTTCAAAGATCACTGGCCTAGCAATGATCAAGGACCTAGAAGTGCTTGAGAAGCTCGATGTCTTGATGGATAAGGATTTTGCAGATTTGATGTGATCCTACAATCCTTCCAATAATTTTTGTATGAAAGTTTATTCATAAATTTTCTTATATGAATTAGCTCCTATCACCTTGTCGAGTTGAATGAACCATTGCTGGTTACTGTTGACACAAACTTTTGAAAGAGGTTTTCAAAGGGCTTAATTTTGGCTATGGAATTAGACTTCTTGCAAGAGAAAGTCTTTTTGAAAGAAGAAAAAGTCTAACAAAACAAGTAGAAAACAAGGAAAAAAAAGAAGGGCGAGCCGAAGAAGAAGGGCCAGGGCAGAAGGAAAAAGTTATTTTCACTGCAAAACTTCAATGGCCAAATTTGAAAGCGGGACTGCCCCTTACATACCTGACCAACCTGAAGAACAGGCAGGAAGAGCGACTTCTTTAAGGGAATGCTCTCATTAAGGTCTATCGAGGCAAAATTGCAATGGCCATAGGATCAAAAATGATCTAGAGATATGTCAATGAAAGGTTACCGTATGGCACCTTAGGGCTAGGTCATATAGTGAAGATTAGGGATTAACAAATTGAGAAATTCGAACTAGTGGGTCCATTCACTTCCAAGTCATATTCAATTTAGGAATTATTGCTTTCAAGGCAAAATGTCCAAGCTTCCTTATGGGACATGGGAAAAGGCCATAGACCTACTTACCCTGGTAGATTATAGATGTGTGCGAATGTTAAATATGTACCCTAGAACCAGAATTGGCTAACTTGTAATACACTTCTAGGGGCAAAATTGTAATTTGACTAAATCATAAATGGATTATTTTCTACCACTCATATGTGGATTTAGTGTCTGTGATACATTCCTTTGATTAATGGTAATGATAATTCATATTTTCAAGAGTTGAAAATTAAGACATGAATAATCATTATTAATTCATAAAATGCTCCCGACCATAGGATCATCACGAGGATGGTGATTGATCTGGAAGGTTGGTGTACGATTGCTCTCTTTAGTAGATGAGTCTTAAGTCTTACGGTGTGGAGACACGAGTGAGCAAGTACAGGTCTCGTTAGAGATGATAAATAAAATATGCATAATAAATCCTAGGGTTTCAGGATCTAGGGTTTTGCAGAAAGTAAGTTTTGGATTTCTGATTAAGGACGAACGCGCAGCACCCCTACACATTATAAGAATACTCTATCGAATTGAAAGAGAGGGCATTTAAATCCTTCTTCGTTCTTATGATCGGACGGCCAAGAGGAACGCCTTAGTCAGGAACATGCAATACTACAAAAGAGTTTTAGATCTATATCATATATCTTATATATAAATTAGATCTAATCATGACATATTTTGCATACATCTCATGTATCGAATCATGCATGTTTTTAGATCTAAATTATCTTATAATAATCTAAAAAATTAGATTTAAATTGATCTAATCAAAATAAATTCTAATCTAGATAATTATGCAGAACTATTCTACAACTAGTCTAGACATGCATCTATCATATCTCATATGATATTTAAAATTAAATAATTTTTATTTGCTATTTTTTAGATATTATTATAATCATTATAATATCAAAAAATAGTAAATAAATAGATCTAAAATATGATTTAATCAAATTAAATTAAAAACATGCAAGACTATTCTATAGAACTATTCTATTTTAGAACTAGTCATGCATATTTTCTAATCTTAGATCCAAATCATTTAATTTTAATTTTTTCTAATTTCAGATCTGATCACATCTCATGTGACATCTGAAATCATTTATTTTTTAATTAAAATAAATTTAAAATCAGATCTAAACACTTTTAGAACCTTGGCTCTGATACCAGTTGAAGGGAAATCCTGATTTCTCGGTCCAGGTTCGTTCAGATCTGATCAGATCAAGAGATATATTTCAAAAATTTTTTTCTTTATCTAGTATCAAATCTAAGATGTTTCAGATCTTGATTCTTATTAATTTAAAAAATAAAAATAAAATAAGGATAAATTAAATCAAGTTTTAATTTACCTTGATATTGGGTAATCCAATAACCCATTGATGATCCTGTATGCAGTGGAAGGTTCTGGATCTAGCCACGCAAGCGCCTGGCCTCTACCGATATCCACTCAGATTGGATCTAGAGATCCTCTTCTTCTCTATCATGCCTCCAAAAATTAGATCTAGATCTGATCTGGACGATCTTCAAAACTCCTTTTGAAGATCAGTAGTCATCCTTTGCAGCAGCGCAGTCTTCTAGCTTTTAGTCGCTTTTCTTTGATCTAGATTGCACCAACCAAAAATCTGAAACTTCTTTTGGACATGGAGAGGAGAGAGAGAAGGTGGTTTGGCATGGAGGAAGAGGGGAGAGGCAGCCTTGGGGCATGGGGAATTATGATTCAATCATACTTTGAGTTGGGCGCAGGGTCTTATTTATAGACTAATCGTGATCCGACTCCTCTTCTTCCCAACCAATCACAACCTTTTATGAAATCAGATCTAAATCTGATTGGTGGGAATAGAGTCTCCTAGATTCCTACTTAGAGGGCGCCTAAGACCAGTCAAAGTTGGTTCTTAGGAGAACTCTAATTGAAATCCAAAAAGGAGATGGAGTCCCTATCCAACAGGGACTCCTAGGCGCCTCCAACTTGGGCACACGCCAAGGGTGGCATGCACCCTCTTTCTTGCCAGCTTCTGGCAGGGGGACAGGCCCCCACCAGCTCTCCAATAGGTGTATGACATATGGTCAAAAGTCAAAATATCAATGGTCAACATTTGACCAGTCAAAGGTAGACTTTTGACCAAAGTCAAAGAACAAGAAATGGCAGGTGACCAAAAATGGCAGGTAATGTCTTACAAAATAAGATAACCTTTTCTGACTTGGACAACCTCCAGTCAGACTATATGAAGGCCTCTGATTGAGCATAAACTCCTTTGGCTCAGACAGGATAACTTATTTATGATAGTAAAAGAAGAACGTTAGGTTCAATCGAGTACTAGCATGATTTCTTTGAACCTAATTGAATCTCATTCAGATCAATTGAACTAGACCAGTTCAATTGATGATCACCAGATTCAAACGCTTGCTTGTGTAACCCAGTTAGATTTAGTTCTGTATGGTAATGGGATATGTCATGATCTCTATCATCGACATCATCGAAACTCCTTTCGATGGATTAGAATTCTTCTGATTCGAACAGCTAGAATGATCGATCATCTAAATCATTCTAATTGCTCCCAAAATCCACCAGTGACACCTAGCAGTATATGGTGGCAACTCGTCAGAGCTGAATGCGAACCTCTTGGTGCAGCTACCTATGTGATTAAATTCTTCTATCTTGAGCCCCGATCAGATTAGGGTTAAGGTAAACTCGTCAAACCTAGTCTTTGTCATTGATCTAATCATTCGATTCGAGTCCGATGTGAAAACTAAATAGAAACTCTTCTATTATTTCACTCTGCCATGGCCATGGGCTTCAGGACTTGATTCTCATGATCATCATAGGGCTACTCCTCTACCACCGAGGTAGATAGATCCCATCTTGATGCAATCCAGTTCCTACAATGAACATGCCATAGCCAACATACACCTCAGGGTTCCATATGGCTAGGAGACCGAGTAATGGTGTAGTCAAACTATAACACCCTCAAGGTGAACTACCGATGCACCTCAGGTCAAAGAATCAGATACACTACTGCAGCATCGAGTCAGTCATTGACGAGAAAGTAGACTCCCTAATGACTACTCGAGATGGTCACGCTCAGTGCCCTCATTCTCTAACGAGTATCCTATACTCTCACTTCGGTGTCTCCACACCGTAGACTCAAGACTCATCTACTAACGAGAAGCGATTGTACACCAACCTTCTCGGATCAATCACCATCCTCATGATGATCCTATGGTCGGGAGCATTTTATGAGTTAACAATGATTATTCATGTCTTAAATTTTCAACTCTTGAAAATATGAATTATCATTATCATTAACTCAAAGGATGTATCACAAACACTAAATACACATATATGATAGAAAATAACCCATTTTATTGATATTAGTCAAAATTACAATTTTGCCCCTAGAAGTGTATTACAAGTGTCAGCCAATTTTGGCTTCTAGGGCACATATATCTAACAAAGATTGTGTGCCAATCTTACTAGCTAAAATTACAGCCCTTAGAGTCGAAGTCAACAACTTGAAGGAAACAGCTATGCATGTTTAGAGCATCACCTGTGATCTATGTGGAGGAGGACACGATACGAGCAATTGCCAGACAAAAAATCCTTTTGCTAAAGCAATCGAAACAACTAATTATGTTGGTAATTTTTTTAGGCTACAACAAAACAATCCCTACTCCAACACATACAATCAAGGGTGAAGGCAGCATCCAAATTTCTCATGGAGTAATCAAAATGTAGCATAACAGCCACCCCCGAAATTCCAAGTATCTTAAAAGAAGTCCAACATGGAAGAGCTGATGGTCAAATTTATGCAAAATCAAGAAGCAACTATAAAAAATTTAGAAGCCAAACTTAGACAGGACCAAGCAGCAGCAATTCAAAACTTGGAGATGCAAATAGGTCAAATGGCTAAGATAATCTTCGAGAGACCTTAGGGATCCTTGCCCAGCAACACGAAAACCAATCCAAGAGAGCAAGTCAATGCTATCACCCTAAGAAGTGGTACAAAGTTAGATGAACCATTTTAGCAGAAAGAGACTGAAGAGCCAACTACAAATAAGAAACCATCAACTAAAATTCGTCAGTCACCAAAACAACCAGCAGATGGATGGTCTTCAGGTATACAGTTTGTCGATCCAAATGTGAAGCCCTACGTGCCGCCACTACCATTCTCAGAGAGACAAATACAGCATCCAGATAAAGAATTTTCTAACTTTTTCAAAATATTAAAGAATTTACATATTAATATTTTTTTTGTAGATGCTATTACTCAAATGCCCAGTATGCCAAGTTTCTCAAAGAAATCCTAACAAATAAGAAAAAGCTGAAGGAGCATGAGAGAATAAATTTGAATGAAGAATGCTCAGCAATACTTCAAAATAAATTACCATAGAAGCTAAAAGATCCAGAGAGTTTTACTATCCCTTGCATTATTGGTGATTGTAGTTTTGATAAAGTTTTATGTGATTTAGGAGCAAGTATTAATCTCATGCTTTTTCTATTTTCAGAAAGCTGGGTCTAGGAGAACCAAAGCCTACCACTATTACTCTTCAATTAGTCCGATAGATCCATCAAATATCCAAGAGGTATAGTGGAGGATGTCTTGGTAAAGGTAAACAAGTTTATTTTTCCTATTGATTTTATTGTTCTTGATATGGAAGAAGATTATGATGTACCCTTTATTTTAGGGAGACCCTTTTTAGCTACTGGAAGAGCTTTAATAGATGTTCAACAAGAAAAATTAATTCTTAGAATCCAAGACGAACAAGTTACTTTTAATATTTTCAAAGATACTAAACATCCTGATGATAATCAAACTTATTTTCTAATTGATATTATTGATAATTCAGTATATGAGAATTCTGTAGAAAATAGATTTGAGACTATAAAAGCTAGAAATATCCAATTGAAAAAGGGCTAGACCAAATATGAAAGTATTCCAATTATAGTGGCACCAGATTGATTCAACTCAGAACTTAAAGAAAGTCAAGCTGAAGACTATAAATCAAAACTACTAGATAGGTTATTTTTTTTTCTTTTTTTAGTTTTGATCATTTTTTTTCTTTTATTTTTTAATAATTTATTGTTGCTCTTTTACTACTTTGGTATGTATTTTTAATTTTATAGAAAAAAATTAATGAGAGTTCAAGCAAAATTTCAAAGGTCCAAAGAATCAGATCGAACCAAATCAGGTGTATTCCTTCCTATCCTTTATTGCATCCTTTATTTTTTTTTCTCCATTAAGATAATGTAGAATAAGTTAGAGATAAATTTAAAAAATAAATAAATAAATAAAATTAAACCATGTGTCAAAAAGAAAATCTTGAGTAAGATAGACTAGATAAGTGATAAAAAATAGAAGTATCTACTAATGAATGTAACGAGTTAAAGAAGTAGATTAGTTGATCAGACCTTTAACAGCCTATTTAGATCATCAAAAGACTATTAGCACTTTTAATTGCACATGCACGCTAACAAGGCAAATTACGTATTAATTATAAGGCCAACTAAGGATTCAATTATCACTAAAAATTGGTAATTAATATACATTCTAATCAAAGAAATTTGAATTTAAGAAAAGAGCTACCTGCCTAAAAATAAAGTGCAAAAGATAGAGTATATGTGGATTATCCAAAGCCTAGTAACTGGGTCGCTGCACCTAGGTCAAGTATGGAAATTCATGTAAAATGATGAAGGAAAGGCTAGGATGCTCAGCACATAAAAAAAAGGGAGGGTGTAGTGTGAAAGCTACCTTAATTCATAAGTATAAAATTGAAAATGTATACAAAATTGACCAAAATGGGTGATAAGAGAGGATACTTTTGTCCTTCAATTTAATACTAAAATGCTAAAGTTAGTCATCACAAATATAAGTGCTATAGATCTTTGATGTACTCTAAGAAAGTTTTTAATTGTATTGACTGAAAAAATTGCTTCTAAAGCTCAATGCTTAGTTAGCAGTATTTTCTAAACTTTTGACCTTTAGTCCAAGATTTTATCTTTTTGATAGATAATTTAATTGAAACATAGTATTAAATAAAATATTACTAAGGAACTAGCAATGACTAAGTTGGGGGGTGTGATAAGTGGTAAAATTATACTAATAAAAGTATTAAATTATAAAATAAATTTATTTATTTTTTTAAAAAATTGATACTTTTGTTAATCTTTTGCAGAAAAGAAGGCCACCAATATGAAGATCTTATTTTTCTGATTTAGATGAAATAAATTTTAGGCAAAATGGAATTCAAATGAGCCCGAAATTGAATTTCAAAAAAAAAAGTTGGTCCGATTCAAATCAGTTCAGAAAAATCGGCTCAGCAGACCGTCTGGTCCGACCGCACCCAGCAGATCAACCCGCTGTTGCAACATGATGCCAAGCTGATGTTAGCATTTTTCATGGTGCACGATGGACCATTTGGAGGGCATTTCGGAGATTTCACATGGAAAAGTGTGCTTTGATTGGTTGAAGAATGCGGCGGTCCATGCAACACCGAGCTCGTGTATGATCTATAGAGGGCAATTTAGGAATTCTATCTGATCCGACAGGTGCCTTTCACTGGGATTTGATCAGACGATCGAAATGCATGCGCTAAAGAACGGTAGATGTAGCTCCCGATCAAGATCCAACGGTAGAGATTCATCCCGACTTTGAAACTAAGAATCAGAGGCTTCTCTATGTTTGATCTAACGGCCTAGATTTGATCTTCAAGGCTGATCCGATGGTCTAAATGAATTTTGATTTGATTTGAGATTTTAAGATGATTTTTGAGTGATTTTTGGGTCATTTGATAGATATCCAACGATTAGAATTGATCCAGAACTCTTTTGGAGTTATTTTGAGAGTTTTAAACCTAATTTCAATAGGATTTCGATGGGAGAGATCGTCCAAATTATTTAAAAGGGCTACCTACTATTGCTGAAAGAAAAAAAAAAGAGACAGAAAGAAGAACAAAAAGAGAAAAAAAGAAAAAGAAGAGAAAGAGTAGAGAGAGGCAGAAAGAGAAGAGAGATTTTTGAGAGAAAAAAAGAAAGGACTTTTAAATTTTATATTCTTTTCTTCTTTCAACAATCAAGACATCGATTAAGGAGCTTCTCTTCTTCTTCACCAAGTTTTCTACACCAAGAGCGACGAACAATCAATTTCAACAATCAAATATTCTAATTTCTTTATACTTTTTATTTTATTTACTATTTTTGAACTTATTATTATGAACTAATATTTTTTTACTAAGGCTAAGGTGTAGCTACTCTTTTGATGTAATATTCAGTATGAATTATTTTTAATTTTAAATTTTATTCATGAGGAGTATATAAATCTAATCTTAATGCTTTTAGATTACTGACCATCTTCTAATTGACCTGATGAACGTAGATGTTACGAACCAAGTACATCTATGTTATTACTTCTTGATTATATACCTTGTATTATGAATCAAATTAAAATTCATATGTATACAAAAATTTTAATACATTTTGGATGCAGCGTATTTTAATTAGAGGATTTCACAAAACTTAATGCATTAATATTTATTTAAATTACACCTGGACCAAAGGATAATTAATAAATATTGATAGTTTTACTATGCCTGGACCAAAGGATAGTGAATAAACTAGAAAACTCCACCATCACTTGAAATAAAATTAATCTAATAATCTAAATATTGTATTGACTGAGTTGGTGAACCGATTGTCTTAGTAACACATTGCTTTTAAGTTTAAAATCCTAATAATTACACTCTTTCTATTTTCTTAAAATTTTTAATTATTTTTTTATTTTATTCTTTAATTTCTTATTCTCATAAATCGGTCTTCTAAATAAAGTATAGAAAAGAGCTTTTCAGTACTTATTTTTCAATCCTCTAAGGATGATAATCTACTCATTTACTTTATTACTTGATCGACTAGTGCGCTTGCCATAGCTATAGATTAGCATGCATCCATTTGAAATATTTAATTTTTGAAAAGAAAAAGAAAAGGTTTTAAAAATAGAATTTGAAGTCAAAAATTAAAAATTAAAATTATTAAGTAAAAATTAATTTATGCAGAAAAGTAAACTTAATACTAAGATCTACTAGTTAGATCTTAGCATCTACTTACAATAAAATAAAAAGCAATAATTAAAGTATAGAAATTAAATTGAAATAAAAATAAAGAGCTAAAATCAAAGTGCAAAAAATAAAATTATATTAATTAAAATTTTAGAATTTAAATATATAGAATTTAAAAGAAAAAAAATAAAATAAAATAGCCTGATCTCTGATCTTGGATCGGCATTGATGGAAAGATGGTGTAGAAGCCCTGCTTTTTCTCTCGACACCAATTGCCTCGAAGTAGACATTAACCCAAAGCCTAGCTTCATCCTGTACCAAAGCTTCACCTTGATCGAAGATTCTGAATTTTAGAAGTTTGGGGTCTTATTTATAGGTGTTGGAAGGCTGGAGAATTTTTCTATAGGCAATATGGGACTAAAGACATTTTAATCATCAAAATAGAAAGAAATTTGAGTAAAATTTATATTAAAAAGAGTCCTAGATGAATTCTATTGCTCTGGATGAAATCTGGCCATCAGATATGGATCAAGCAATCCAAAAAATGCCAAAATCAAATGTGTATCAGCCCAAGTCAGGTCAAATTAAATTCTGACCATTGATCGCACGTTAATGGAGAAAATCTGACCGTTGATTGCATGTTTGGAGTCTTGATCACTATCCAGAGCTCTCTCCATCGTCGGATCATCCCCTGGATCGAGCGCTGCCGTTAGATGGCGATCTGCATGAAGCTGATTTTGAATCAAATTTAGTTTTAAACTTTCACCATCTGATCTTGACTACAAGCTACTGCAGCCATCTGATCGTGTAATTACTGTTCCCATTGACTGCGTGGACCGACTGCACCATACACTGTAATGAATCAGCGCCTCTTATTGTCGAGTGAAAAGTTCAAAATATCCTATGAGCTGTGATAGATTTTCTATAAACCCTTTAAGGGTCTAGGTCTACCATGTGTCGCTTCGTGATTCGTCTGTTTCAGTTGAGTTGGCGGTCCACACCTGGATCGTGGACCGACTGACGGCTTCCACAGCTGAGTCGGCCTGCATCGCTGGCTTGGCGTGCTAGCTTTATCGGCTTGGCTCGGTGTATTTGGATGTGCCGATTGATATGACGCGATGGCTTGAGCCGACTGAGCCGTATGTTATTTTTTATTTAATTTTTATTTATTTTATTTTTTTAGAAATTCATATCTTCTCCATTTTAGCTTTGTTTTGCACAAAACTTATTTCATTATGATCAAAAAAATAAGTTCTTTCTATTGATTATAATTTTTTTTTAATTTTCATTATTTTTTAATTAATTTTTTAATTAATAAAAATATAAATTTCTTAAAAATAAATATAAATTGATCATTAATTCTTAAAAATTAATATAAATTAATTAATAAATTAATACTTTTATTAGTAAATTTATGATACTTATCACATCCCCCAACTTAAACTTTGCTCATCCTTGAGTAAAGAAAAAATTTAGTTTTAAATATCTTTTAACTTTAGAGTTTCAAATTTTACCTAAGCAGTTTTCAAAATGGCCATTGATATTCGTTAGAGCTTAAGTAAGACATATCATTGGGGTACTAAAACTTATCAATAGAAAAATTAAGTAAAGAATATTAAATTTTTTTTGAACTTTTTCTAAATTATCCTATCTTTATCTTTGAATTATCTAAACTTTCATATAGGCAAGTGTATTGCTACTTCTACCCTTCATTTATTGATTTTTATTTTCACATTGCCCATTTTTTAATGCTAATGTCATTGCCTACTTAGGCAACGAGACTCAATTACTCAGTGGGAAATCAATATATTTTTTTTATTAATATTATACCATTATTAAGTGTCTTAACCCCTTAAGCTTTCTATTTGATCCATGTAGTGAGTCTTGGGCCAATGACTCTCAAACCAGTTGACTTTAGGGCACTAGGTATAGAATACCCCTCGAACTTACTAGCTCGAATCAAACAGGCTACGAGTTAAAACTAGCTTTACAATGAGCTTCTTTGCCCTTCCCACCTTTTGATGTGAAACTCAATGCTTGCTTAGGCAAAAAGGTCCAATTACTCAGTAAGAAGTATTTAGAAACTATTTTATTTTAATTTTTTTATATGAAAAAATGTATAGTTACCCTACACAAGCCCATAAAAAGTAAACTTTTTTTTGATACTAGTAGAAAAAAATAGAAATGCTCAAAGAAAAAACTTTTTATATTCTAGACTTAACTCTTTATTGGATTTTCTTAATACTTGATTCCTCAATATCTCATAGATTTTTTGATCCGTGCATCAATTTTTTTCTAAAAATGCTTAGTTTAATTCGATTCTTAAGCATAATTAGATGTCTAAATACTAACTTTTTTTAGGACTTAAAATTTTTATTTTTCTCCCCCCAACTTAATTGACATTGTCCTCAATGGAGAAGAAAAAATAAAGGATGTAATAAAGAACATGAAAGAATACACCTGACTCGGTATATTTTTGATCCAGTACATGCCTTTAAAAATTTAAGCTCTTCCTCCAACTTATTCAAATTATCCTAAAAAGAAAATCAACTGAAAAGATAAATTAAACTAAAAAAAACTAAATATTGGGTTGCCTCCCAATAAGCGCTAAGTTTACTATCTTCTGCCAGACATAATGCAGCTTATATCCTATGTCAAATATTAGATTGAAAAATTTCAATAGTTTTGGATTGCCAATCATAGGAAGATAATTTCTTATCCCTTTATTGATATAATTATTGTTAATTTTAGGGATATAATTTATGACCCCATTCTTAGACCCATGATTATTAAGAATTTTTTCTATTTGTTCTTCTAAAATGCTCATGAATTGAGTTTCTGTATTAGGAGTTAAGTTTGACTCAATGGATACTGAAAGGATATCTAAAGGCGGGTTTAATTTTGAAGGTAAATTAATGTGATCTTGCTTAAATAACTCTATTGATACTTCATTACATGCCTCTTGATTTTTGTAAGAAGAACCAGCTTCTAGGGTTGAAAGAAATAGGACATTAGATTTATAAGTCTCGAGTAAATCATCTATTGATACTTCATTACATGCCTCTTGATTTTTGTAAGAAGAACCGGCTTCTAGGGTTGAAAGAAATAGGACATTAGATTTATAAGTCTCGGATAAATCATCTATTCTCTTTTTTATATGTCTATCTCATTTAAATTGAAACTAGCATCAATACTAGTTTTTGGCTTGGGTTCTTCTATGTGGTTAGTCTCAGTACTAATCTATTCCTCTAAATTTTTATTTTGGCTAGCATCAGTACTAGCTTCTCTCACCTGATCTTGGTATGGGTCTATAAGAATCCTATAGCTTTTATGTTTAGGAATTACTTTGGCATTCTCAAATTGGGAATTCTTAAGTGAGATATTAAATTGATAATCAGATAGTTGGTGGACATTAGGTGGGTTATTTAAAACTGATAGATTCGATAGTTGATCTAATTCTCTCCTCGTGTTAAACTCAGCTAGTTGTCCAATTTGAGCTTCTAGCTTGGCGATAGATTTTTGTTAATTTAAGATCAATTATTATTGATTCAAATTTAATTATTGAAGTTGGTTAAATCTATCATCAGCTAGATTAATCTATTGAGGAGGTGGGTATGATAGCTGGTTGTTATATGATGACTGGATAAATTGACTAGGCTAACCATTATTATAGGCATAGTTTTGATATTGGAGCCTATTTTGATAGTTTTGGATAGATGGAATTTGGATCTGAGCCTGAGTATGTTGGGATGTCCAAGAAAAATTAGAGTAGTTACTCCAATGTTGGTTATATGAATTTGAAAGAAGATTATTAAATGGCTTGGAGTAGCCTTAAGTAGTTGGGACTTATTTTTGGATGAAAGACGAAAATTGTGCAGGTTGTAGGACATTCATTCACATGATGGGTTGGGCTAGCACAAATAGAATAAAACTCCTAATAACTAGAAGGTGATGTGAATTGTGTAGGAGATTGTTGACCTAGGGTTAGGAGTTGATCTAATTTTTGGGCAAGAAGGTCAACTTTATCTAATTTTTGGACTATTAGGTTTAGGTCAGCCATTTGATTATCAGGTTTAATATGAATCAACCATTCAATTAAGTTTAACTAAATTAGAAAAAATGATTTCCTACTGTGCATGTATTAGTGTAACCCTAATGTATGGTTCAAAATTTTTTAGATTTTTTTAGAATTACACATATATATATATATTTATTATTTTATTATATTATTATTTTTTAAATTTTTAATTATTTTATTTATTATTTTTAATTTAATTTATTTATTATTTTTAATATTTTTTTAGATAGTTTAATTTAATTTTTATTTTATTTTTAAAGAAGAAAAGATAAGAAAGAAAGAAGAGTTCTAAAGAAAAGGTCCTAAGGAGTTCTAGAACTAAGAAGAGAGAGAAGAATTAGGTTTAATTAGGTTTGATGTTGGTTAGCAATCAACTTGGTCAATCAATCCTGACTAATGGTTATCCTAGATCTAAACAGCTCCTAACTACCAAGGTCACCTTCAAACCCTCCAAATGTAAAATCATCCAATCAACTGATCAGGTAAGTGTAAGATCGGTAGGAGTCCCTCCACTGCTTGCCTTAGACATTAATTATGCTTGACCAGGTAAGCTAACGAAATTAATTAGAAACTATCTTCCTTTGGGTCTAATCGTCTCTGAACCACTTTCCTAGACACTAGTCAAATTGACTAATCCTAATCTGGTTTAACTCTTAGGGTTCCTTATCCTATTGAGCTCAAGCTCCTAGGACTGATGTCTAATTGATTTAGGCTTAGGTCAATGCAGAATGCTGGTTGGTTGTTTGTGGGCCAAGAAAGGGTGATCAAATCCCCACCTTATCTTATTTAATTGGGAGTTGTCCTTAATTTGATTTAAAGATGCATATGCACAATCACTTTCAACAAGAGATTCTATGCAACTAAAGTAAATACATGAAATTGATTAAACTTACAAGCTTACCTTGTCTCCAGCGATCTCCAAAAAAAATAAAATAAAAATAAAACTAATATGTTGCATGCTCTAAATAGTTAGGATCTCTAATCTTATCATGAAGCTTTTAATTAAGTTTAAATGAATATTTTTTAAATTAATTTAAAAATAAAATAAATAAATAAATAAATAAAAAAAAGACTAGGGTTAGGATTGATCTCACCAAGAAAAATAGAATGATTTGTTCCTTGCCCTGGTTCTTTTTGTTCTTTAATCTCTTTTTCTGCAAAATAAAAAAAAAGTTAGCAAGCAATATTTACAAAAAAATAAAAATTTTATTTATAATTTATTTATAAAAAAATTGAAAAGATCAAAAATTTAATGTCCATGCCATCCCCGATAATGGTGCCAAAAACTTGATAAGAGCACGATGTTGTCGTTATGACATCATGTTTATCAATTTAATCCAACTTCTTAAAATAATTAAAAATATGTAGATAGCAGTGAGTCGGATCGAATCCATAGGAAAGATAGTATTTTTAGATTTAAAATTTTTAATTTTAAAAAAAAAAAAAGAGTTTTAAAATTAAAAATAAAGTCAAAAAATAAAAAATAAAAAATAAAAAATGTAGAAATTTAAACTTGGTACTAAGATCTACTAGTTAGATCTTAGCATCTACTTGCAATAAAATAAAGAGTAATAATTAAAGTATAAAAATTAAATTATAATAAAAATAAAGAGCTAAAATCAAAGTATAAAAAATAAAATTTATATTAATTAAAATTTTAGAATTTAAATATATAAAATTTAAAATAAAAAAATAAAATAAAATAGTCTGATATCTGATCTTGGATCGACACTGGTGGAAAGATGGTGTAGAAGTCCAGCTTTTCCTCTCAGCACCAGTTGCCTTGAAGTAACCATTAATCCAAAGTCTAGCTTCATCCTGTACCAAACCTTCACCTTGATTGAAGATTCTAAATTTTGGAGGCCTGGGGTCTTATTTATAGGTGTTGGAAGGCTGGAGAGTTTTTCTATAGGCAATGTGGGACTAAAGACATTTTAATCATCAAAATAGGAAGAAATCCAAGTGAAATTCGGATTAAAAAGAGTCCTGAATGAATTTTGTTGCTTTAGATGAAATTTGGCCATCAGATATGGATCAAACAGTCCAAAAAATGCCAAAATTGGATGTGTATCAGCCTAGGTCAGGTCGAATTAAATTCTGGCCATTGACCGCATGTTGATGGAGAAAATCTGATTGCTGATCATATGTTTGGAGTCCTGATCACCATCGAGAGCTCTGTCCGCCATCGGATCATCCCCTGGATGGAGCGCTATCATTGGATGGCGATCTACGTGAAGCTGATTTTGAATCAAATTTAGTTTTAAACTTCCACCATTTGATCTTGACCGCAAGCTACTGCAGCCATCCGATCGTGCAATTACTGTTCTCATGGACTGCGTGGACCAGCTATACGGTACACTGCAACGAATCAGCACCTCCTATCATTAAGTGAAAAGTCTAAAATACCCTATGAGCCATGATAGATTTTCTATAAATCATTTAAGGGTCTAGGTCCAACACGTGTCGCTCCATGATTCATCGGTTTCAGCTGAGCTGGCGGTCCACACCTGGATTAGGGATCGGCTGACGGCTTTCGCGACTAAGTCGCTTGCATCGCTAGCTTGACGCGCTAGCTTTGTCAGCTTGGCTCAATGCATTTGGATGCGCCGGTTGATATGGTGTGGCAGCTTGAGCCGGCTAAGCCGTATGTTATTTTTTATTTAATTTTTATTTATTTTATTTTTTTAGAAAATTATATCTTCTTCGTTTTAGCTTTATTTTGTGCAAAACTTATTTCGTTGTGATTAAAAAAATAAGCTCTTTCTATTGGTTATAAAATTTTATTTTTTAGTTTTTATTATTTTTAATTAATTTTTTTAATTAATAAAAATATAAATTTCTTAAAAATAGATATAAATTGATTATTAATTTTTAAAAATTAATATTAATTAATTAATAAATTAATATTTTTATTGATGAATTTATGGTACTTATCAACAGGCGAGCTGAAGCTTCAATCGTTGAACCTCAGCCTGCTCTGCCCCAACCATCTTTGAAAGCTCACCAACGGTCCTCTTCAAGGAGGCAATCTCCACCAACTCACCACTCGCACTGGCCTCCTGATTATTGTGCAGTCGCTTTCGAAGATGAACTGCTTCATCTCTAATAATCTTGAGCTCACCTTCAAGCTTGGACATCTTGTCCGCCCAGGTCACTCAATAGCTATTATGCCAGTCCTCAGTATCTTGCAGCTATTTTTGAAGCTGAAAAAACTTTATTGACTAGTCTCAAGCATACTGGGCCTTATCGGTAGACCACGGCGAGCTCCCTTCTAGAAGATGGATCTTTTCCTCGGCATCCTTCAGGTCAGCTTCAAGAGAACTAATCTTCGTTGTCAGTGCCTAGGACTTATCACTGGCATTTCTTTTGAGTTTGGCAACCTCCTTCTCAAAGCTATCCTTTCAGATACTGAAGCTTACCGCTTTCTTTATATGCAAGCCTCAGAGGTGAGTGACCTCTTTGGTCACCTCAGAAGCATTCTTTCATGAGGCTCGAAGGTCGTCCTCCATCTTCTTCAACTTCTTCCTTATAAGATGAACTTCCTTCCTCAGGTTCTTTATCATAGGCTTTATTGGAACCCCCTGATGCAGTGGATCAGCATTGGTGGGAGACTGCATTCGAGATACGAAAAGCGCTCAAGGGAATGAAAAAAAATTTACTTCATTTAATCAAAACTTTTGAGTACAAGACACAAAAAAAAAGTACAGCTATTCGAGGATCTCAACCTCAGAGGGTGGAGTCGGATTGCCTTCGATCGCCTCAGGTTTTCAAATTAGTTTGGACACCTCTACGGCAAGTTCAGACAGACTAGAAGCGAGCTCGTCGAAGGAAAGGTCGACTATAGCATTGGATGGTCCCATCTTCATGTCATCTTCCTCCTCCTCCAAAAAGCTAAGGTCGAGCTCGGATAACATTCGGGCTATCCTGCCTTTACAGAGCTCAAAACCCTTGATAAATGCTTCCTAGTCGAACTCGACGTTCAAGTTCTGCATCTTAGGAGAGGTCTTAAACTCTTCCGTGGCCTGGGTCATTGCCTCTGAGATCGACTTCGCTATTTGGGTCTCCAGTTTGGCGACCCTATTTTTGACTTCCTTCCTCCTCTCCTCCTCTAGGGCCAGTGTGGCCTTCAGTCCAGCCGAGGTGAACTCCTCTTCATAGAGCGCATCCTGAAGACTTCTGATGTCCCCCGCCTTCTCCTCAGCAAGATGCTTAACCTCATCGACCCTCTCTTGAAGATGGCAGATCTCAGCTCGAAGGTCCTCCTGGGCCTTCTGTGCCTCCACCTCCTGATGATGCACCCTCTTGATGTGAGCGGGCATCTGGTGACCTGACTGCAACAAATGATTGGTGTTAAAAAAAAAGAAAAGAAGAAGGAGAGAAGAAGAAGAGTGCAGAAGAGAAAAGAATGAGTAGAGCAACGGAGCAATTACCTTGAGGATGGTTTCAAGAGAACTTTAGATGAGATGCCGCAGGTCCAGGTCGGCCATCTGGTCCACCACCTCGGGCATGGCAAACCTGTCAGCAAGATCCCGGATGATCTTCGAGTTGTCGAAGGGATCCTCCCCTCGTTCGTTGTCGTTGCCATCTGGCCCACCTAAGCGAGCCTTGCAGGACGTCTTTGCAATGGCTTTCTTTTTTCTTCCCTCTCCTATCCCTTTCTTGATAGGGAGCTCTGAAACCTAATCCCCGCTGGAGGGACCTAAGGGCATGGAAGGCATCATGCCTACGCTAGTAGTGTCAACCTCGGTAGTTGGGGCAATCTCGATGTTGACGATGACCTCAAACATAGCGACAGTGGAGGCAGAGACTTTGAAGCTAGAAATGCCAACCTTCACCCTCTTTAAGCCATCTTCTTACACCTTCCCTTTCCTCTTCCTGATGAAAAGCCCTTTGGTAAGCATCTTGGCAACTTGTGCATCCATTTCTGTAGCAGAAAAAGAAGAGTGATCAATAGCAATATACGTGCGTGAAATCATGTAGATTCAAAAATCAAAAGATGTACCAGCAAGATCGTAGGGACTCAGACCCAGGTTGAATAAGATCTATTCTTTTAGAAGGTTGGGAAGAGGAGGAGCTCAGTACACCTTGAGTTTATCGGAGGAATCAAGGTCGGCTCCGTCTAAGCTAGGAGCTCGGCGAACTGACTCTCTAATATAACCCCATGAATGAAGACCTAATGGCAAGGTCGGACAATGTACAAAAAAGAACTTTTTCTTTCAGTTGTGAATGGAAGAAGGGGCACCTTTCAATAACCCCTTCTTGCCGACCTGAGGTAAAAGTACCACCAATCCTTCATGGAAGGATGGTGCTTGAAGGTATAGAAGTTTCTAAAAAGCAAAATGCTCAGCTGGACTTCAATCAATCAATAGAGGAAGAGGAAACCTATGACGAACCAAAAGAAGTTCGGTATGATAGATGCGAAGGAGATGTTTAAAAATCGAAAGAGGATGACTATGAATGGGGGCAACGGGAGTCTAAGCCCGACGGCAAAGCTTCTAAGTATAAACAAAATCGATCGATCGGCGGAGAACTGATCCAATCATCGGAGCTGGGAAGTTCAAGATCATATTCTGGAGGAATTCCATATTGGATTCAGATCAGAGAAAGATCATCCGGGGTAAGGACGGACGGGATGGTGTCTAAAGCAAAAGACGAGTGGGACATATTTCTAAGTTCTACCTCAGCCAGGGTGTAGAATCAAAGAAGGTTGGTCTGGATGAGCCCCACGAATCGATGGAGTGGGATATTTCGGAAGACATTCGGATCGAGATGAACCCCAAGAAAATCCTCCAAAAAAAATCAGAAAAATAAGAAGCCAGAAGTGATAAGCACGAATAACCTAAGAGAAGGGTTAGGAAACTGACCTAAACTATTCAAGAAGGATGAAAGGATGATGGACGTGATGAGAATCAATTGAAAGAATGTCCAGAGCTCAGAAAGACAAGATAAGGATAAGATCCATGGAAAGAAGGTGAATGAGGGCTGAAGGAAGAAGAAGACTCGGGTAGGGATGACTTTCGAATAATAGGAGAAGGCCTTAAATAGCTAGAGGTAAGCCAAAGCAGTTATGATTGTGGATCGACTTCGATCGGTCTGTGTATGCCGCATGTCCCACTCATCATGATAGAGGAGCGGTGATGGGTGGAGTCTTTATGGTGCCATACCTATGGTAGAGTTTCGATAGGAGATTTGAAGGGCCATCTTTTCGAACTCATTTCAGACTTAGAATGTTTTGATGCCAGCACGGTAAACACCAAAACGTCTCATCTTGACAAGCACGGGAACCCGGGACCGGACTTTGGTCATCACTTTTTTTCCTTCCTTTCTTCAAATTTCGAACTCGAGAGTAGGGAGACTATTGTTGGGGATAAACCCCGCTCCCGCCGTAGTCCGATGCTTAGCCTAATATAACTAGTAATCACAGAAGAGCTTCGATAAAAAATTCTACCTCTAGCAGTCAAACTCCTTTTGGACTCCTCCAGTGGCCGAACTCCTTTCGAACTCCTCTAGCAGTCGAGCTCCTTTCAGACCTCCAACAGATGAGCTCCTTCCAGACCTCCAACAGTCGAGCTCCTTTCAGACCCCTTCAGTAGCCGAACTCCTTCCAGACTCCTCCAGTGGTCAAACTCTTTTCGGACTCCTTCAGTGGTCAAACTTCTTCTAGACCCCTCCAATAGTCGAACTCCTTTCAGACCCCTCCAACAGCCGAACTCCTTTCAGACACCTCCAGTGGTCGAACTCCTTTCGAACTCCTCCAGCAGTCGAACTCCTCCAGCGGTTGAACTTCTTTCGAACTCCTCCAGCAGTCGAACTCCCTGCAGTCATCCAAGAAGGTCTTCGCATGAATCTGATCTTATACACGGCATGAACCGACCCACATCTGAACTATCTTAGAGGAGTCCAAACTTTTCTAGAATTAATACAGCTCAAAGGTCATCACCAACCGATGCCCATCCCTCTAAACTTTGACTATCAAATCTCAAATGGATTGGCACCTCATGACAATAAATACTATCTTCCATAACAAACTCTACATGGCCCCAAGCAGCCTGAAGGATAAATCCTGATTTTCTGGATCAGATTTGTTCAAATCTGATCAGATCAAGAGAGATATTTTAAAAATTTCTCTCATGTATCCATATCAGATCTGAGATGTTTTAGATCTAATTTTATAGATCTAATAAATAAAATAAAAATAAATTAAATATAATTTAATTTATATCTTGATGTTGGGTAATCAGATTATCCTTTAATGATCCTGCTGATTATCTGAGATTCTGGATCTAGCCATGCAAGCACCTAGCCTCTACCGATATCTACTTGGGCTGGATCTGGAGATCTTCTCCTTCTTTATCACCTCTCCAAAAATTATATCTGAATCTAATTTGAAGGATCTTTAAAATTTCTTTCGAAGATCTGCTGTCATCTCTACTGTAGTGCAGCCTTCTTCCTTTCTCATCAACTTTTTCTTGCCTGGATCGCACCAAACTGAAGCCCAACTTCCCTTAGGCATGGAGAGGAGAGAGAGGATCAGAAGATGGCATGAAGGAGGGAGAGGGGAAACCTTGGGGATGGGCTAAGAGAGAACTTTTTTAAAGTTGGGTGCAAATAGGGTTTATATAGACCCTGCTGCGCCATGCAGTGCCACATCATCCCGGCCAATTACATTGCTTCATGCAATCAGATATAAATCTGATTGGTGGGATGACATCATCTGATCCAATCAGATGAGAGCCCTACTAATTCATCCTTAGATGGCACCTAAGACTAGTCAAAGTCTATAGTTATGGGCCACCTAAGTAGAAACCAAGAAGCAACCTAGAGTTCCATCCGTATGGGACTCCAGTCATCCCTATCCATGGGTGCATGCCTCCCTAGGCGTGCGCCCCTTTCTTTCCAAAATCTAGAAAGGGGACAAGCCCCTATCTACTCTTCAATAGGTGCATGACACATGGGTAGATGTCCAAGGGTCAAAGGTCAATGTTTGACCAAAGTTAAAAGACAAGAATTAGCAGATGACGAAAAATGGTAGATATTGTCTCAAATTTATCTCATAAATTAAGATAACTCTTTTCTAATCTAGACAAGCTCTAGTCAGACCAAGTAAAGGTACCTGAGCAAGCATAAACTCATTTGGCTCAGTCGAGACAACTTTTAATGATAGTAGAAGGAGAACGTTAGGTTCAATCGTGTGCTAGAATGATTTCCTTGAACCTAATTGAATCTAATTCAAATAAATTGAACTGGGTTAATCTAATTGATGATATTCAAATCCAAACTCTTGTTTGTATGATCTAGTTAGATTTAGTTCTATATGGTAATGGGATATGTCGCAATCTCTATCATCGACATCATCAAAACTCCTTTCGATGGATCCGAACTCTTCTGATTCAGACAACTAGAATGATCGATCATTTAAATCATTCTAATTGCTTCCAAAATCCACCAGTGACACCTAGCGGTATATGGTGGCAACCTATCAAAACTAAAAATGAACCTCTTGGTGTAGCTACCTGTGTGATTAAGTTCTTCTATCTTGAGCCCCGATCATATTAGGATTAAGGTGAACTCGTCAAACCCTAATTTCTATCATATGATTTAATCATCTGATTCAAGTCTGATGTGAAAACTTTAATAGAACTCTTTCTATTATTTCACTCTGCCATGGCCATGGACTTATGGACTTGATTCTCATGATTATCATAGGGCTGCTCCTCATCCACCAAGGTAGATAGATTTCTTCTTGGTGCAATCTAATTTCTATAATGAACATGCTATAGCCAACATACACCTCAGGATTTTGAATGGCTAGGAGACTGAGTCATGGTGTAGTCAAATAATAACACCCTTAAGGTGAACTACCGATGCACCTCAGATCAAAGAATTAGATACACCACTATAGCTTTGAGTCAGTCATCGATGAGAAGGTAGACTTCCTTATAACTACTCGATGTGGTCACGCTCAGTGTCCTCGTTCTCTAATGAGTATCTGTACTCTCGCTCTGATGTCTCTACACCATAGACTCAAGACTTATCTACTATAAATAAGTAATTGTACACCAACCTTCCAGATCAATCACCATTCTCATGATGATCCTACGGTCAGGAGCATTTTATGAGTTAATAATAAAAATTCTTGTCTTAAATTTTCAACTCTTGAAAATAAGAATTATCATTACCATTAACTCAAGGGATGTATCACAGATACTAAATATACATTTGTGATAGAAAATAACCAATTTTCATATTTATAGTCAAAATTATAATTTTGCCCCTAGAAGTGTATTATAAGTGTCAATCAATTCTGGCTTCTAGGGTACACATATCTAACATGGCCTACTACCCAACAGTTATGGCTGTCACTATCAGTTTATTACAAGCTCCATCTATAAAAGGAATCCTCCAGATATATTTTCTCAAGGCTCTCTTCTTCCTTCCAAAAACTCTACAACTTTTTTGACTGAGCACTCCATTTCTATTGGCTGAAAAAGCTAACTTGATCATCGGAGGGTCTTGCTAGAGCCACCACCTCGAGTTCTAGATGAGACTTATTTTGCAGGTCATCAACGGCGACCTCATCTTCTCCGACTCCAGTACTTCTCCGACAATAACCAGATTTCGCACCAATAAATCTAATTTCTAATTTGATTAAAAAATTAAATCTAATTTACTTTGATTTAATTAAGTTATTTATTAGACTAAGATCTAATTTAATTAAGTTCATTAAATCTTGATTTAATTTGGTCCAAGGATCAAGTTGGACCAAGTCAAACTAGGAGTCCTAGTTAGACTAGGATTCCTATTTTCTTGTGCCATCCTAATTCCTAACACTCACACATTTTTTTCTTTGGATTTTTTCATGAAAATATTCTCTCTAGGCCTTCTAGGCATGCCCCAAGTCCCTCCCTTCTTTCTTACATAGAAAATTTAAGGTAGACTGAGTCAAAGAAGGAGTTTGAGTTGATTTAAATTCTATGAGATAGAATTTTAAGCAACTAAAACTTCTCCCTATTTATGCCACCCACACCCCTGATTTTTTGGTGATTTTTTCATGGAATTTAAGAGATATTTTGTGTGACAAAACCCGGTGGTCCACGAAGAAAAAATTGGTGGGGGCACCCAAGAGTTGGGCACACCAAGTCTTGCAAAGTTTGGATATCTCTTGACTAGGTATTTGACCTAGTCGAGGATTTCTCCATATCTCCATCTATAAAATATTTTTTGATCTGATTTTTTCATGAATTTTAGAGACTTGAGGGGGCTATTGATGAATGAGAAAACTTGGGCACAAATACCTTGGAAATTGGAATTTGTTGGAGAGAAAAACCTAAGTGTTGGTGAGAGAACAAAGAAGAAGAAGAGGATCTTCTTCTAGGGTTTGTTTTCTACATATCTTCCTCCATCTCTTTTATGATTTTGAGAGATATCTCAGCATCACGAATCATCTTCCTCAACTTCTAAAAGTTGGAGAGTCCAAGCTTGAAGGAAGGAAGATCCAGATTGACCATCGAAGAAGGATCAGCATAGTACTAGCATATTGTGCTGATTTTCGAACATCGAACTTTAGATCTATGATCGAGGGCTTGTGTGGATAACTCATAGAGGTCAGATGTATGTGCAGCTTAAAGCAACCATCTTAAGCCTAGATTAGCGAGTTATGGAACTCGAGATTCAAAGGTAAGGATGATCTAATCTTTTTATTATATATCTAGTTTAGATCTAGTGTAGATCTATGTTGATGTGATCAATAATTTTTTCTTTATATATATTTTATTTTTTAATTTAATATCATGCTTATATCATGTAATAAGATCCTAGATCTATAGTTTTATATTATTTTATTCATGAATTGATGTGATTAATTCTTTTTTTCTACTGTATTTTTGAAAAAGTTTCAAAATCTAACCCTAAAATCCTAGATTAGTTTCCTACAGGATGGAGAAACCATCCTAATTTTTCATGATCACAAGATCCAAATATAGACGATCCTATCTTCAATCAATCAAACACAAGGCCTAACCCTACAATAAATAATCCACCAAGCTTTAACAATAATGAAAAGAAATTATACTCTTTAGAAAAAAATCTAAAAATCCTGACAAAATCAACCACTAATAATGCAACTATCCTTAATACTTTTATACAAGCCACTGGTCAATTGCTAACAGCAAACACACAAACAATAGTTTGTTTAGGAATACAATTAGGATAGTTAGCTAATACTATGAGTGAAAGAGAAAAGGGTAGATTGCCTAGTCAACCTAAGGCTAACCCTAGAACCCAAAACAATAAAAAATCTTAGTAAGGAGCCCAGATTTACCAACTAAATGCTATCCACATACTAAGATCTGAAAAATAAATAGACAACCATGTGGGTATATCTGAAGCATCAAAAGAAGAAATAAAAGATCCACCATCTAAACCAATATATAAATAAGGCCAGTCTAAAGAACCTAAAGAAACAAAACCTGATTCACTAGCAGAGCTCGCACCAGAATTAGTTGGACCAATACCCAAGATTGTAACACCCTTTTCTAATAGATTAAAGTCCAATCAAAACTCAGTCCAACTAGATAAAATCCTAGAGATCTTTAAGTAAGTGAAAGTAAATATTTCTTTATTAGATATGATTTAATAAGTTCCGTCATATGCTAAATTTCTTAAAAACTTGTGCACTAGGAAAAAGACCACCAATGTACCTAAGAGAGCCTTCCTGGCAGCTAGTGTGAGTTCATACCTGTCAAACTATGTGTCAGTAAAATACAAAGATCCAGGGTCTCCCACTATTTATTGCATCATAGGAAAATTCCTCATTAACAAGGCTCTATTAGACTTAAGGGCAAGTGTCAATATACTACCTTATTCAATTTATGAAAAATTAGAGTTGGAAGAATTAAAGCCCACAGGAATGACTTTATAATTAACAGATCGATCTTTGAAAGTACCAAGGAGAATAATAGAGAATGTATTAATTAAGGTTGGTGATTTCATCTATCCAATAGACTTTGTGATTTTGAAAACTGAATCTGCCATAAACCCAAATGGCCACATCCCAGTTATACTAGGTAGACTATTTCTAGCCATAGTCAATGCCCAAATCAACTATCAAAATAGCCTAATGAAACTTTCTTTTGGTAATATGATTATAAATCTAAATATTTTTAACCTATCTAAAATAAATCAAGTGACCTCAACTTGAAACAGAATAATATTTATGAACCCATTGACCTAAGTGATGAAAAATTTGATATGGAGCTATGGATGAATTAGAACTCTTAGATGGGAACCTCCAGTTGAACCATTGTCTAGACCATTAGTAGAGGAAACACCTAAGTTAGAATTAAAAATACTCTTCAAATACCTAAAATATATATACCTAAGTCCATCAGAAACCTTGCTAGTAATTATTTCAGCGGACCTAGACCCTATACAAGAGGGAGAATTATTGACTGCCCTTAAGAAAAATAAAGAACCATTAGGATGGACCATGGTTGATTTAAAGGGGATTAGTCCCTCGATTTTTCAACATAGAATCCACCTATTAGTGGAAGCTAAGCCAAAAAGAGACCCCCAAAGGAGACTGAACCCAGCTATGAAAGAAGTTGTAAAAAAAAAAATAATAAAACTCCTTGATAATGGAATAATATATCCAATTTTAGATCATTCTTGGGTGAGCCCAGTTCAAGTAGTACTCAAGAAGTTAGGAGTCACTATAGTACAAAATGATAATAATAAGCTAGTACCAATCCGAATTCAAACTGAATAGAGGATCTATATTGATTACAGAAAATTAAATGCCGCCACTTGAAAGGACCACTTTTCCTTGCCCTTTATAGATCAAATGTTAGAATGGTTAAAAGAGCATGATTTTTATTATTTTTTGGATGGATATTCAGGTTATAATCAAAACTTTATAGCTCCTGAAGATCAAGAGAAGATAATATTTACCTATCCATTTGGAACCTTTACCTATGGATGCATGCATTTTGGATTATGTAATGCCCCATCTACATTCCAAAGGTGCATGATTAGCATCTTCTCTGATATGGTAGAATGATTCTAAGAAATTTTCATGGACAACTTTTTCATCTTTGGATCTACCTTCTCTGAATGTTTACATCATCTTAGATTGATTTTAGAAAGATGTAAGGAGAAACATCTAGTTTTAAATTAAGAAAAATATCAATTTATGGTTAAGAAAGGTATAGTTCTTGATCATATAATTTCAAAAAGAGGTATTGAAGTAGATAAAGCCAAGGTAGATTTAATTAAAAATCTTTCACCATAAAAATTAGTAAAAGAAATTCACTCTTTTCTTGGACATGCTAGTTTTTATAAAAAATTTATCAAGGATTTTAGCAAAATGGCTCAACCATTAACTAGATTGTTAGCCAAAAATGTCAAATTTGACTTCACACCTGAATGTCTCGGGTCCTTTGAATATTTAAAAAAAGAATTAACCTCATTCCTAATTATTCACCCACCAGTATGGACTCAACCTTTTGAGCTTATGGACGATGCATCAGATCATGCCATAGGAGCCGTCCTAGGTGAAAAGATTGATAAGTTACCATGAGTGATCTATTATGCTAGTAGGATCTTAAATGAAGCATAGCTTAATTATTCAAACACTAAAAAGAAATTTTTAGCTATGATATTTGCATTAGAAAAATTTAGGTCTTATTTAGTGGGATCTCATGTAATTATCTATATTGATTACTCAACTATTAGGTGCCTTCTCTTAAAGAAAGATGCTAAGGCACGCCTAATCAGATGGATCCTACTTTTGCAAGAATTTGATCTAGAGTCAAGGATAAGAAAGGTACTGAAAATATAGTGGCAAATCATTTATCTCATCTAGCAATTGCACCAACTAAGGAAACACTTGTTAATAAGTCCTTCCTTGATAAACATTTGTTATCAGTAACATCTGAACCATGGTATGCTGACATAATAAATTTCTTAGCTATCGGCCAAATTCCTATTCACTGGACTACTCAGGACAATAATAAATTTTTCTCTCAAGTAAAGTATTTTAATTGGGATGATCCATATTTATTTTAACAATGTCATGATCAAATCATAAGAAGATGTGTCCCTAATAATGAAGTTAGGAGCAGTTTATCCTTTGCCATGACTAAGCTTGTGGTGGTCATTTTGGAGCTAAAAAGACTACAGGTAAAGTGCTCCAATATGGGGTCTATTAGCCTAATCTATTTAGAGATGCCCATGAATATTATAAAAGTTGTATTAGGTGCCAATAAATAAGATGGATCACAAAGAAATATATGATGCCCATGAATCTAATTTTAATTATAAAAATTTTTTATGTACGGAAAATAGACTTTATGGGATTATTTCCAAAATATTTTGGGAATGAATACATCTTAGTAGCTATAGACTATGTATCCAAATAGGTAGAGGCTGTGCCATGCAAGATTAATGATAATAAGATTGTTATCAAATTTCTTAAAAAAATATCCTATCCCAATTTGGTACTCCTAGAGCTATTATCAGTGATCATGGAATACACTTCTGCAATCAATCTTTTGCATCACTGATGAAGAAGTATAACATTATCCATAAACTGGCCATATCCTATCATCCATAAATGAGCGGGCAAGTTGAAGTTTCTAATCACCAAATCAAGCTAACCTTAAAGAAGACAGTAAGCACCAATAGAAAAGATTGGTCTTTAAAACTAACAAATGCACTATGGGCATATCGCATAGCTTTTAAGATCAACTTAGGGATGTCCTCCTTATAGGCTTGTATTTGGTAAAGCATGTCACTTGCCAGTAGAACTAGAACATTGGGCGATGTGGGCCATTAAATAATTGAACATGAAATTAGATACAGCTGGAGGTCTAAGAAAATTATAGATCAATGAACTTGAGGAAATTAAGAAAGAAGCCTATGAGAATTCAAAAATTTATAAAGAAAACTAAATCTTTTCATGACCAAGTAATTAATAAAAAATCTTTTATACCTGGATAAAAAGTTTTTTTATATAATTCTAGGCTACACCTATTTTCAGAAAAATTAAGATCTCAATGGACTGGACCATATATTGTTAAGGAAGTCTTCTCACATGGAACCATAGAAATTGAAAATTCAAGTAATGGTGTTACTTTTGAAGTTAATAGAAAATGATTGAAACCATTTTTGGAACTACCCACTAAATTTAATGAAGAAGCCATAGTTCTTTACAAATCTATGTACTTTGACTAATTTATGGATAAGTCTGGCTGAAGATATTAAACTTAGCACTTACTGGGAGGCAACCCAGCTTTTTCTTTTGCTTTTGCATTTTTTTTTATTTTTAGTTTACTTTTCTTTCATGATTAAGTTGGAGGGAGAACTACAAATCCATATTGAATGAGGATAAAGAAAAACCCAAGCCAAGCCAAAAATATATTAAGTCAGGTGAACTCTTTTCTTATTATTTTTTTATTATTTATCATACTCTATTTCTTTTCTCTATTGAGGATAATGAAAATTAAATTTGGAGGGAAGGATAAAAAAAAATTTAAGTCCTCAAATATGATAATAATTAGTTTTATTTACTTGATTTCATGCTGATTTGAAATTTTTTAGATATTTTAATCGATGATTGATTAATGGCCTAAAGAATTTTTGAAATACTAAGGATCAAATTATTAAAAGAATCTAATAAATAATTAGGCCTAGAATAGAATAAATTTCTCAGTGATTCTAAAACCTTCTTCCAACCTATATTCGATAAAGAATCTACTTTATTTGGATATAAATAAAAAAATAAAAATTTAAAAAAATAAAAAAAATAAGTTCTAAACATTAGTCTCCCACCAAGTAATCGGATCCCATTGCCTAAGTAAGCAATGTTATTCACGTCAAAAAATGGACAATGTGAAGAAACTTGTCATGTAGTTAGTTTTAACCTATAGCCTATTTGACTCAAGTTAGTAAGCCCAATGGGTTTTCTACATCTAGTGCTCTAAAGCCAACTAGTTTAGAAGTCATTGATCCAAAGCTCACTATAAGGGTCAGATAGAAACTTAAGAGATTAAAATATTGCACTGGCTATAAAAAAAAAAACTCTAGTCTATACTAAAGATAGAGAATTTAAAGAATAAAGGTGGAAAATTGCTCAAACAAAAGCTTTTAAATTTTATGTTCTTCACTTAACCATTATTTAGGATAGAATTAATAATCCTATGACGTATTTCTTAAATCTCTAATTGGATATCAACTGACTTTAGGATGATCTGAAGAAACTTTCATATCTTATCGAGTCAATACATGCTTCTAAATTTTCTCTTTTTACTCAAGGATGAGTAAAATTTAAGTTGGAAGGTATGATAATTATCATAAATTTATAAATAAAAATATTTAAATCATATGTTAATTAATATTTATATAAAAAAATAATATTTTTATTGATATTTTGTAGGAAAAATCACCAATATGAAGAGCTTGATTTATGGGTTCTAATAGATTAAATTTCACTCAAATCGAAGCTAAAATGAAAAAGATATAAAGCTTGGAAGAAATTTTTTTTTAAAAAAAAAGAGAGGAAAAACTGGCTAAATCGACCCAACCGACCATGGCCCGTGCTAGCAGCAGCCCAGCAGACCGACCCAGCCCACCTTTGGTCCAGCAACGAAGCCAGCCCATGTGGAAAGCAAGCCCATTCTGGCCTACTTCCCCACCAGCTCTGATGTCACTATGATGCTAGAAAACCACGCGGTCCATGGTGGACTACACGTTGACTTAGTGCACATAGACACTTAAAGGGTCTATGAAAAAAACATCATGGCTTACAGGGGCAATTCCATCATTTTGTCTGATGCAGCATGAAATGGTTGGCTATGGTCTTCGATGCACTCGATCTACACGTCGTCTATGAAGCCACCCGAATGTTGATTTGTGCAATCCAATGGTTGACATCAATCTCGATTGGTATCTGACTGTTAGGACCATTTTCTAATTTGATTCAAATTTTTTTAGGCACTCCAGTGCATGATCTGATGATCGAGTGCACTCCATGAGATGATCCGATAGTTCAAACTCTTTTTAGGTGATGGAACAGCGGGATTTTGGGGCATTTGATCTCAAATGAATGGGCAGAATTCATCAGGCATGAGGATTTCGATCCAGACTCTAATTTGAGTCCAACAAGGACTCACAAACTTCTTTTTTTCCCTCTATTTAAGGGCCTAATATGCCAGACTTGAGATAGAGAGCCTCCTATGAGGAAAATTAGCCCTCCAAATCTCTCTCTTCTCTCTTCTTTCTTTTCCAAACAGTCTTTTCTTTTCCATTTTATTTCTTTCTTTCTTCTTTTCTTTTTCTTTTCTTTATTTTTTAGAGATTTGAAGATGCTAGGAGCTAGAGAATTTCAAATCATGAGCATCTAAAGATCAAAATTTTGGGATATAGATGAAGTCTTCAAGCATGTGATTGTATTTTTTTATTTATTTTTTATAATTTTTTTTATGCAATGAAAGACATGTTCTCCTGTCCAATCTTAATTCTTATTCTCCATGCATGAGATCTAATATTAACATACTTATTATTTAATAATATCTAAATAGACTATGTTTATGGAGATAGGTTGTGATCGGAAGATACAGTCTTTGCTCAATTTAATAGTTCATACTAGAGAAAATCAATAAAAGCCCATGTTATCAGTTTTTAAGAATTAAAGTATTGAATAGCTTATGATTCTATTGAGATGAATCATGATTGGAAGATACGGTTCATGCCTATAGAAAATAGGTTATAGTCATAGCTAAATTCTTAAAAATAATAAATTCTTGCATTAAAAAAAATTACCGCAATCGTGCTAGAGATGGATTTGAAATTCTGGAATACTTTTAATTAATTCAAAATCTTAATTAATTAAGTAGTTGCTTTCTTTTAATTTGCTAAATTATAATTAATTTTTTTAACTTATTTAAATTTTTACTTTAGAGATTAATTTAAAATTTTATTTTTTTAATTAAATTGAACGTAACTCAGCCTTCAATCCTCGAGGAAATTGACACCCGACTCATCACTATCTTAAATACTAAAATTGGGTCTAATTTTTATTTATTGCCATAATGACAAGCAATCAAGAAGGCAGAATCTCGGTCTAGTGGGACTCTTGACCATAGAATCTTAGACCATTGGGACTCTTGATCAGCCATTAGATTAGGTAGGAACTCCTATTGTATGTAATCCCATAGGTTCGAACCCTAAGTCGGTAGCACAGAAACTAATTTCTGTACTAATCGACGTGACCATCCAATAATAGTATCCGACATCTGGATAGGTTGAATAGTCACAACACAACATCCATGAACCTATGGTATATGGTTACCGTATAATTCATCCTCTTAACCTCAATGCTTAAAGAATAATCTAGGGTTAAACTGCCAATACTAAAAGTTATCCATATTATATTTTAAATCTTAATATCAATTATATAGACTATCCTGATCGAGGTTTTGCTAAATTAAAATATAGTGATGCATTTGTTCCAACACTTGGGGGGGTTAATCCCATCTTGACTCATACATCAACTAAACAAGTACTTGACTACACCAGTAACCTTCCATCACTGAATTAAAAATTCAGGTAGTTCGGTACAAAGTACAATAAGTTATTTGCAAGTCACCATAGTGATCTCAGATCTAAGGGATACTTATATCCATATCCTTGGTGAGCAACTCTTGATAGTAGAAAGTTCTATAATTGAATCATGTTTAGTAAAATATACCCCTATACTTCATCTGCATGCCATACCAGTATCTTTATACTCCTTAGTTAAGAGGATAATCAATCCATATGGCATGCAACGATCTACACTCGATAAATGTTATCATCCTGGTAACAATGTATCATTTGGTCATGAATAAGTTTAAGGACTAATCGATAAATTCTTCTTTGTCGAATCTAAATAGTTTTAAGGACTTCATCATAGAAGAGATCATTAAAGAAAGATGCATAAGAGTGATAGAAAGTCAGAATAATAATTTTATTCATTAATAATTTAAGTATAATTTACAATTAACTCAACCATCTACAACCTAGATGATTGGCTTTAGGATATAATTTTCAATAGTCCTAATCTGGGTGAAGGCCTTCGATTCTTAAATAGGAGGTTAACCACGTCAGGAATAGAAGGAGGACCTCATCCTGACATGGGTGAAGACCTTTATGAGAGATTGAAGATCTTTGAATCTTAAATAGGAGGTTAACCATATCAGAAACAAGAGGAGGACCTCATCCTGATATGAGTGAAAATTCTTACGAGGGATTGAAGGCCTCCGGTCCTATTTTGAAAGAATCTCTATTCCTAGATCGTAAGATTGATCTGATCGAATCAGATCTAAAAGAAAATTTTTAAAAAATTTTTCTAATCATTTGATCAGATCTAAGAGTTTTTAGATTTGATTAGATTGATCTGATAGCAAAAATAAAATTAAAATTAAATTAGTAACATCTCATGTTATCATATTAGGCAAACGGTTTACCCACAACAATAATCTGATGAAGCTTCGAGGTTCCGATGCTAGCTGTACACGCATCTAGCCTCTACCAGAGTCCACTCAGGTCAGATCTGAACGTCCTCTCCTTCTAGATTTGATCTCTAAATATCATATCTAGAATCAATATGTGGCACCTTAAATCTGATCTTTAGCAGCACTGTGTCCATCTCACGATCAAGGAATCACTAATGCAACCTTCGCAAGATCAGGAACTCAACTCCTGCTCGCTGATTTGCCCAACTCCTTGGGCATGGAGAAGAGAGAGAGGAGAAGGGAGAGGGGGCATTGAAGTGGAGATAGGGTCAAAGTCTTGGCATGGAGAATAATAGATTGAAAACCATAGGGTGCAGGGGTCTTTAAATAGACCTAGGCACCATCCTAGAGTCCTAGAGCTTTAAGCAACTAGTTTGCTTAAAGCAGAAGGACTCCCTTTAGCCTTCCACACCCACACTAGATTTTTTTCTATTTTTATCATACAAAATTATGGGAAAAGTGGTGTGGATGAGATAGGATAAAGGAGAGTTGGCGCATGGCTTATCTCTCCTTAGAGTTTGAACTCCTTCAAACTCTTCCAACCCTATCCACTAAGGGTGCACACCAGGAGGGGCGTGCACCCTCCTATCTCATGAACAAACATCAAGGGCGCACACCCCAAGAGAATTCCCAAGGGGCGCATGCCTCCTCCCTCAATTCTTGCAAAGATCAAGTCAAAAGACCCCTTGTCCTAGTGCCCTTTGCATGGATTTAAGACAAGCCCTGATCTTATCAGGACAAGCTCCATTCTGATCGAGACAAGCTCCAGTCTGACCAAGACAAATCCATACAGGATTTTAGGACAAGCCAAATCTAATTTAACTTAATCGAGATGAACCAAAAAGATGATAGAAGAAGAAAATCAAGTCCAATCATGTGTTAGCATGATTTTCTTGAACCTAATTGGATCTAATCTAAATCAATCGAACTAGATTAGCCTAATTGATGACATCCAAATCTAAATCCTTATTTGTGTGATCTAATTAGGTTTAGTTATGTATGGTAATGGGACATGTTGCAATCTCCATCATCAACATCATCAAAATACTTTTCGATGGACTAGAACTCTTTCGATTTATCCAATTAGGATCATCAATCATCAAGACAATTCTAATTGATCCCAAAATCTACTAGTGACACCTAGTAGTATATAGTGGCAATCCATTATAACTAAATACAAACCTCTTAGTGCAACTACCTGTATGATTGGGTTCTCCTATCATAAGCTCCGACAGGATCTAGGTCAAGATAAACTCGTCAGATCCTACACCTATCACATGAATAAATCATTCGATTCAAATCTAATGCAAAATCCTAATAAAAACTTCTTTCTATTATTTATCACACTACCATGACCATGGGATTAAGGACTTGATCTCATAATCATCATAGGACTACTTCTCCTCTATCAAGTTTGATAGATCTCCTATTAGTATGATCCAATTTCTATAATAAACATGTTATAGCCAATATACACCTCAGAATTTTGAATGACTAGAACACCGTGTTATAGTATAGTCAAACTATAATATACTTAAGGTGAAATATCGATGCACCTTAGATAAAAGAACTAAACACATGACTACAGCATCGAGCTAGTCATTGATGAGAAGGTAGACTCTCTTATGACTGCTCGAGGTGGTCATGCTCAGTATCCTTATTCTCAATAAGTATCTATACTCTTGCTCCAGTATTTTCATACCATAGACTCAAGACTCATCTATCCTAAAAAGATGATCGTACACCAATCTTTCAAATTGATCATCATCCTCGTGATCATCCTATGATCGAAAGCAATTTATGAGTTAATTATGATATCATATCTCTTAAATTCTCAACTCTTGAGAATATGTGTTATCATGCCCATTAACTCAATGGATGTATCATAGACACTTTAAATACACAATATAAAAAAAAATATTTTTTATTAATTTTAAGTCAAAATTATAAAAATACTTCTAAAAAGTATTTTACAAGTATCGATCAATCTAGCTTCTAGGGCACACATCTAACAAACTACCACTTTATCTAAAGCCAATTGGCTAGAAATCTATGTCCCATCTTTTTTAGTTGGGCTTTGATCTTCTGCTGGCTCAATAGCTTCGTTAGTGGGTCAGTCATATTATCTATGGTGTAGATAATTGACCTCAATGTATCCCTTCTCAAGATAATCATGGATGAGGTGATATTGTCGCTCGGTATACTTAAATTTCTAGTGAAACCTTAGCTCCTTAGCTAGGGCTATGACATCCTTGTTATCGCAGTATAGAGGGACGACATCCGATGGCATCACTTTGAGCTTTACGTCAAACTTCTTAAACTAGAATGCCTCCTTCATAGCTTTCAAGGTAACGATATATTCTACTTTCATGGTGGAGTCTGCTATCATAATCTGCTTAGAACTCTTCTAGCTTACAGCACCACCATTATACAGGAATAGACTTCTAGATGTCGATATTTGATCATCTATATCAGACATAAAGTTTGAGTCTATATACCCCTTGACCTGGAGTTCTCCATTACCAAAGATCAAAAAAATATCCTTAGTCCTTCTCAAGTATTTAAACAGATATTTCATAGAAGTCCAGTGCTCTTTGCTTGGATTTGACTAATACCTGCATGTGACACTTATTGCATGAGTGATATTAGGTCATGTACATAGCATGGTGTACATAAGATTTTCTATTATCAAAGCATAAGGAATCTTACTCATGCATTCAATCTCTTCAGGTATGTTGGGGTACATCTTTTTAAAGAGATGAATGCCATGTCTAAAGGATACTAGTCTCCTCTTGGTGTCTTTTATGTTGAACCTTTTCAGCACCTCTTCTATGTATGTCTTCTATGACAGACCCAGCATCCTCTTCGATCTATCCCTATGGACCTTAATTTCTAAAATGAAGGATATTTCTCCTAAGTCTTTCATAGAAAACTTTTTAGACAACCATACTTTGATCGAGATCAACATGGAAATGTCATTCCTAATGAGGAGGATGTCATCCATGTATAATACAAGAAAGATAATTCGACTAACCTTCTTGAAATACATGGTTCTTCCTCATTCTTGATGAAACCAAATGATTTGATTACATCATTAAAACAAGTATTTCAACTCCAAGATACTTGCTTAAGTCTATAAATGGACCTTTGTAGCTTGCAGACCTTATGATTACCATCATTGAAAGTGAAACTAAGTGATTGTTCCATATAGATATCTTCCTTAATATATCCATTTAAGAACATCATTTTCACGTCCATCTGCCATACTTCATAATCAAAATAGGTTATAAGCAATATGCGGATGAAATTTAGCATGACTACTGACGAGAAGGTATCTTAATAGTCAATGCCTTCATGCTGACTATATCCTTTTGCCATAAATCTAGTCTTAAATGTCTCTATATTTTCATCCGCACCTATCTTTCTCTTGAAGATCCATTTACATCCAATAGGTATAATACCTTCAGATGGATTTACCAAGGTCCAAACTTAGTTTGAGCGCATTGAGTCAATTTTTGACTTCATTGTCTCTAGCCATTTCTTGAAGTCGATATCTGATATTGTCTCATCATAGGTTTTGGGATCATCTTCATGAATCCCATTTTTCATAAGGAACATTTTTTCTACATCCTTTGAAATAATACCTAAGTATCTATTCAGAGGATGGGAAACCCCTACTTGACCTACGAGATGGAGGAGGTAGTACGTTGATCAGCTCTGACTGATGGGGTTTCTCAGGTTCCTTGTCTCATTATTCTTCAAAGATTTTCTCCTCAAGCCTAATCTATCTTTTGATGCCACCATCTTGAATAAACTATTTTTCAAGAAAAATGGCATGTCGACTCATAATCACATTGTGGTCTTCAGGAAGATAGAAGTAATATCCTAACGACTCTTTAGGATATCCAATAAATTGAACTAAAGGAACCTAAACTCTAACTTGTCCGACTGCTGTCTCTTTACATGGGCCAGACAATCCCGATCCAATCCTAAATTCTGAGATGACTCAAACTTGGCTTCTTACTATGCCATATCGGTAAAGATAATGAAGTAGAAAAGTTGCCTTTGGTCGATACATCAAATGGACCACACACATCTGTATATACCGGGGCAAGTAGGTCTGTGGTCCTTTTCCCATATCCTATAAAAGATAGCTTAGTCATTTTGCCTTAATGGCATAACTTCCAAATCCGATATGACTCGAAAGTCAACGAACCCATTAGTCTAGATTTTTCTAATTTGTTAATCCTGTCTTCAGCTATATGACATAGCCTAAGGTGCCACAGATATCTTTCATTGATACTATCCCTAAGTTGTTTTGATCCTATGGCATTTATGTTTTGCTTAATATTGTACATAGAAACATCTACATGTAACTTATAGAGATCATTAATTAAGAAACCACTTGCAATTTTATTTCTTTCAAAAAAAATAATATAGTGGTCCTTAAAAAGCCTAATTATATAACTTTTTGGTACTAAGCATGAAATAGAAATCAATTTCTTGCTTGCAACAAGCATAAAATAATAGTTCCTAAGAGCTAAGATATATCCAAACGATAATCGAAATGGATGCGATCCAATAGCTACAGCAGCAACTCTTGCTCCATTTTTGACATATAGGATTATCTCACCATCTCTTGGCCTCTTGCTTTCTCAAGATCCTGCATAAAAGTGCACAAATGAGCACTAGAACTAGAGTCAAGCACCCAACTAGATGTAGAAAAAATCATAAGGTTATTCTTAATGATGAGCATACCTACAGAAGGTCCTCCTTTCTTCTTATTCTTCAGGCTGGTCAGGTACGTAGGGTAGTTCTATTTCCAATGACCATCGGAGTTACAATGGAAATACTTTTCTTTTTTTGTGGCCTTCTTCTTTAGCTCACCCTTCTTCTTCCCCTTGGTCTTCTGCTTTTTCGCAGATTTCTTCTTCTTTCTAAAAGACTTTCACTTGGGAGAAATCCACTCCATAGCAAAAATTGAGCCCTTTGAACCCTTCAAAGTCTGCTCAACAGTAACCAACATATTCATCAACTCCACCAAGGTGTACTAGAACTTTTTCATATGAAAGTTCATAATGAATTGCCCATATGAATCAGTTAAAGACCGCAAGATCACATCATCTGCAGTTCCTTATCTATCAAGCCACTGAGCTTCTCATGCTCTTCTAGGTTCTTGATCATCGTCAAGCAATAATCTTGGACCGACTGTCCATCATGCATCTGCAACATAAAGAGTCTTCTTGAGACTTGGTAGCACACTATGCGACTCTGTTCACCAAACAACTCTTACAGATGTGCCAATATTTGGCATGCAATCTTAATATCCTCATATTGGCACTGTAACTCATCAGACATTAAGCCCAACATGTAGCACCTGACTTTGTTGTCATTGTCAAACCACTTTTCATGAGACATTCTTTGATCAACGATCGGACGAACTGGAAGAGTGGAAAAATTTCTAATCCAATACATAAGGCAACTTTTTGGAACTCAAAATATTTTCAAGTTTCAAAGTCAATCCTTATAATTGGGTCCGATCAGTCTATGGGTATCTAAGATTCAGGCTAGGAGGTTTGATGCAGATATTTTTCTACAGAAAGTTAAAATTTCTAGTTAGATTTATAATTGACTTAACCTATTTGTTTAGAGATTTTATTTTTAAATAAATTTAGGCTTCCACTATTTTCTCATATCTCTACACTCCCTTAGTAGAATGTGAAAATCTCCATGATTATTGACTTTTAGTGGATGAAACAATTCTACCGATTGGCTCACCACCTCATCTAATAGTTATTGATGATGGGTCCACCAATGGATGGATAATTCTTATCCAATGTTTCTCTAAATATGATACATCCAAACTTGATCTCTAATTCATGAAGCTCGTCATATCCAAAATATTGCTCCATTCCTTAATTAAGTTAAACTCACCATTTGCATAAACTGGATTCCTAATTAGGACCCTCACCATATCTGAAACATTGAGCCCAACCCATCTTTCAATCCATAGCATCCTATGCCTAATATATATGGTTGCATCTTTTTGGTGCAACTAAATCATTATATTCAGTTGAGAACAATCAATCCTAGGAAGGGCCCGTACATATACAATGGTACAAGATCAATAACTTAATATTTTTTTAAGAAGATTTGAATTTAGGTCTCTTAGACTTGATTAGTCAAAATGATTATGGCTAACCTAGTGGCATGGGTTAGCTCAAGTCGTTAGCCACCTCAAACTAGAACTTGGTCGATCCAAATGGCTAGGTAAGTAAGATCGTTGGGAGGGATATGTCATTAGATCATTGTGAATGCATTTAGGATGAGTAGCTTCTAATTAAAAATCAGTCGGTTGTATCTGCCAAACTTATCTTAGATTCCAAATTGTTAAACTAGAATCGATCAGGTTAGCCTACAATTCAGGCTCAAACTATAGAACCAAATTAGGTCTTAAAGTGGTCGACCACATATGGCTATGAGTAGACCTTGACCAAGACTTATATCTAATGGGTTAGTCAATTCTAAATACTCTTGATCCCACCTAACCAATTCTTAAATCGGTTTGATCAACCGCCAGACCTAATCAAGCAATCTACACCTGAACTCATGTTTTATGAAAGTATCTTAGATCTGAAAATTTTTAATTTTTAGACCTAATTAATTTCATAAACTTAACTCTTAATTAAGTTCAAGTGTTCATAAAACAAAACATGTATGAAAGATTCTAGGATTTTTGGATCTAAAATTTTACAAAAAAATAAGTTTTTAATTATTGATTAAGAGCAAATACGTAGCACCCCTACATGCCATAAGAGCACCCCATCGAATAAAAATTGAGGGCCTTTAAACCCTTTTTACTCTTATAACCAGATGACCAAGGGGAATGCCTTAATCAGAAATATAAACTACATTACAAAATAGTTAGATCTAACACATATATCTTATATACGATTAAAGATCTAACATACACATGCTTTGTATATGTTACATAAATCAATTTAAAATATTTAAATTTATATTTCAGATCTAATTACATTTGATGTAATATCTAAAAATTAAAATTTAAATGATCATATCATAAAAATTTTAGATCTAGATTAATCATAGCATAGAACTATAGAACTAGTCAAGACATGCATTATATATATCATATATATAAAAATTTAAATGTATTTATTTATTTTAGATCTAATTACATCTCATGTAACATCTAAAACTTAAATAATTAGATAACAAAAAAAAATATAGATCTAATCTAAAATAGATCTGAAACCAACAACCTAGCTTTGATCCCAATTGAAGGAATCTCTATTCCTAAGCCGCAAGATCGATCTGATTGGATTAGATCGGAAGCAAAATTTTCAAAAAAATTTTCTAATCATTCGATTAGATCTAAGAATTTTTAGATCTAATTAGATTGATTTGATAGCAAAAACAAAATTAAAATTAAATTAATAATATATCATGTTACCTAATCGAATAAATAGTTTATCCATAGTGATGATCTAAAGAAGCTTCGAGGTTCTAATGCTAGTCAGGCATGTGCCCAACCTCTACCAGAGTCCACTTGGGGGTCAGACTTGAATATCCTCTCCTTCTACATCTGATCTCTAAATATCAGATGTAGAATCAATGTGTGGTGCCTTAAATCTAATCTACAGGAGCACTATGTCTGTCTCACAATTAGGGAATCACTAATGCAGCCTTCATAGGATCAGCAACTCAACTTTTGCTTGCTGATTTGCCCAACTCCTTGGATGTGGAGAAGAGGGAGAGGAGAAGGGATAGGGGGCACGGAAGTGGACACAGGGTCAGAGTCTTGGGATGGAGAATAATAGATTGAAAACTATAGGACGTAGGGGTCTTTAAATAGACCTAGGCATCACCCTAAAGTCCTAAAACTTTAAGCAACCAATTTGCTTAAAGCAGAAGGACTCCCTTCAGCCTTCCATGCCCACACTAGATTTTTTCTATGTTTGTCATGCAAAATTATGGGAAAAGTGGCATGGATGAGAAAGGATAAAGGAGACTTGGTGCGTGGCTTATCTCTCCCTAAAGTTTGAACTCCTTCAAACTTTTCCAACCTTATCCACTAAGGAAACATGCTAGGAGGGGCGTGTGCCATCCCATCTCATGAACAAACATTAGGGGCATGCGACCCAAGAGAATTCCCAGGGGGCGCGCACCTCCTCCCTCAATTCTTGCAAAGACCTGGTCAAAAGATCCCTTGTCCTTATTCCCTTTACATGGATTTAAGACAAGTCCTGATCTCATCAGGACAAGCTCCGTTCTAATCTGGACAAGCTCCAATCAGACCAAGGCAAATCGATACAGGATTCTAGGATAAACTAAATTTAATTTGACTTAATCAAGATGAACCAAAAAGATGATGGAAAAAGAAAGTCAGGTCCAATCATGTGCTAGTATGATTTTCTTGAACCTAATTGAATCTAATCCAAATCAATCAAACTTGGTTAGCCCAATTGATGACATCCATGAAGGGAAATCCTAATTTCTCAAACCAGGTTCGTTCAGATCTGGTCAGATCAAGAGATATATTTTAAAAACTTTTCTCTTGATCCCAATTAGATCTTGATATATTTCAGATCTGATTCTTTTTATTTTAATAAATAAAATAAAATAAGGATAAATTAAATCAAATTTAATTTACCTGATTTGGATAATCCAATAACCCATTGATGATCCTGTATGCAGCGAAAGATTCTAGATCTAGCCACACAAGCGCTTGGCCTCTATCGATATCCACTCGGGCTAGATCTGAAGATCCTCTTCTTCTCTATCACACCTCCAAAAATCAGATCTAGATCTGATCTGGAGGATCTTCAAGACTCTTTTTGAAGATCAGCAGTCGTTCTTCGCAGCAGTGCAGCCTTCTAGCTTTTGATCGCCTTTCTCTTGCCTGAATCGCACCAACAAAAATCCAAAACTCCTTTTGGATGTGGAGAGCAAGGGGAGAAGGTGGTTTGGCATGGAGAAGGAGGGGAGAGGAAGCCTTGGGGCATGGGGAATTGTGATTCAATCATTTATCTGAGTTGGGCGCTGGGTCTTATTTATAGACTGACTGTAATCCAACTTCTCTTCTTCCCAATCAATCACAACTCTTTGTGAAATCAGATCTAAATCTGATTGGTGAAAATAGAGACCCCTAGATTCCTTCTTAGAGGGTGCCTAAGATCAGTCAAAATTGATTCTTAGAAGAACTCTAATTGGAATCCAAAAAGGAGATGGAGTCCTTGTCCAATAAGGACTCCTAGGAGCCTCCAACTTGGGCACATGCCTAGGGTGGCGTGCGCCCTCTTTCTTGCTAGGTTCTGGTAGGGGGACAGGCCCCCACCAGCTCTCCAATAGGTGCATGACATGTGGTCAAAAGTCAAAGTGTCAATGGTCAACATTTGACCAATCAAAGGTAGACTTTTGACCAAAGTCAAAGAACAAGAAATGGCAGGTGACCAAAAATGGCAGGTAATGTCTTACAAAATAAGACAACCTTTTCTGACTTGGACAACCTCTAGTCAGACCATATGAAGGCCTCTGATTGAGCACAAACTCCTTTGGCTCAGACAGGACAACTTATTTATGATAGCAAAAGAAGAATGTTAGGTTCAATCGAGTGCTAGCACGATTTTCTTGAACCTAATTGAATCTCATTCAGATCAATTGAACTAGATCAGTTCAATTGATGATCACCAGATTCAAACCCTTGTTTGTGTGATCCAGTTAGGTTCAGTTCTGTATGGTAATGGGATATGTCATGATCTCTATCATCGACATCATCGAAACTCCTTTCGATGGATCAGAACTCTTCTGATTCGAACAGCTAGAATGATCGATCATCTAAATCATTCTAATTGCTCCCAAAATCCACCAGTGACACCTAGCAGTATATGGTGGCAACCCATCAGAGCTGAATGTGAACCTCTTGGTGCAGCTACCTGTGTGATTAAGTTCTTCTATCTTGAGCCCGATCAGATTAGGGTTAAGGTGAACTCGTCAAACCCTAGTCTCTGTCATATGATGTAATCATTCGATTCAAGTCCGATGTGAAAATCTAAATAGAAACTCTTTCTATTATTTCACTCTACCATGGCCATGGATTTCTGGACTTGATTCTCATGATCATCATAGGGCTGCTCCTCTACCACCGAGGTAGATAGATTCCATCTTGATGCCATCCAGTTCCTACAATGAACATGCTATAGCCAACATACACCTCAGGATTCCATATGGCTAGGAGATCGAGTAATGGTGTAGTCAAACTATAACACCCTCAAGGTGAACTGTCCGATGCACCTCAGGTCAAAGAACCAGACACACTACTGCAGCATCGAGTCAGTCATTGACGAGAAGGTAGACTCCCTAATGACTACTCGAGGTGGTCACGCTCAGTGCCCTCGTTCTCTAATGAGTATCTGTACTCTCGCTCCGGTGTCTCCACACCGTAGACTCAAGACTCATCTACTAAAGAGAAGCGATTGTACACCAACCTTTTGGATCAATCACCATCCTCGTGATGATCCTATGGTCGGAAGCATTTTATGAGTTAATAATGATTATTCATGTCTTAAATTTTCAACTCTTGAAAATATGAATTATCATTACCATTAACTCAAAGGATGTATCACAGACACTAAATACACATATGTGATAGAAAATAACCCATTTTATTGATTTTAGTCAAAATTATAATTTTGCCCCTAGAAGTGTATTACAAGTGTCAGCCAATTCTGGCTTCTAGGGCACATATATCTAACAATCTCCCACTTATCCTAAAGCCAATTGGCTACAAGTCTAAGTCCCATCTTCTCAAGGTGGGCTTCGATCTTCTGCTGGCCCAACGGCTTTGTAAGTGGGTCTGCCACATTATCTGTGGAGTTGACTCTCTTGACCTCGACGTAACCCTTCTCGAGGTAATCGCGGATGAGGTGGTATCGCTGCTCAATATGCTTGGATTTCTGGTGAGACCTCGGCTCCTTAGCAAGGGCTATGGCGCCATTGTTATCGCAGTATAGAGGAATGGCATCTGATGGCATTACTTCAATTTCTACAGCAAACTTCTTGTACCAGAATGCTTCCTTCGCAGCCTTCTGATGCAGCGATATATTCTGCTTCCATGGTGGAATCTGCTATCACCGTTTGCTTGAAACTCTTCCAGCTGACAGCACCACCATTGCACACAAATAGACTCCCAGATGTCGACTTTCGATCATCTATATCGGACATGAAATCCGAGTCTGTGTATCCCTGGACTTGGAGTTCTCCATTACCAAAGACCAACATCATATCCTTAGTTCTTCTCAAGTACTTAAGGATACATTTCACAGAAGTCCAGTGTTCTTCACCTGGATTTGACTGATATCTGCTTGTGACACTCACAGCATGGGCTATATCAGGTCGTGTACATAGCATGGCATACATGAGGCTCCCTATTGCTGAAGCATAAGGGATCTTGCTCATGCATTATATTTCCTCAGGTGTGCTAGGGCACATCTTCTTGGAAAGATGAATGCCATGTCTGAAGGGTATTAATCCCCTCTTAGAGTTTTCCATGCTAAACCTCTTTAGTACTTTCTCTATGTACATCTTCTGTGAAAGTCCTAGCATCCTATTCGGTCTATCTCTATAGACCTTAATTCCTAGAATAAAGGATGCTTCTCCTAGGTCTTTCATGGAGAATTCTTTAGATAACCATATTTTTACTATGGTCAACATGGGAATATCATTCCCAATAAGGAGGATGTCATCCACGTACAATACGAGGAAGACAACAGCGCTCCCACTGACCTTTTTGAAAACACATGGCTCCTCCTCATTTTTGATGAAACCAAACAATTTGATCACATCATTAAAATGAGTGTTCCAGCTCCAAGATGCTTGCTTAAGTCCATATATGGACCTTTTGCAGCTTGCATACCTTGTGATCATCATCACTGGATGTGAAACCTAGTGGCTGTTCCATATAGATATCTTCCTAAATATATCCATTTAAGAATATCGTTTTCACATCCATTTGCCATATTTCATAATTGAAATAGGCTGCAATAGCAAGCAATGTGCGGAATGGATTTTAGCATAGCTACTGGCGAAAAGGTATCCTGATAGTCAATGCCTTCGCATTGACTATAACCTTTTGCCACTAATCTAGCCTTTCCACATGTCTCTACATTTTCTGCACCAATCTTTCTCTTGTAGATCCATTTACACCCAATAGGTACTATACCTTCTGGTGGATCTACCAAGGTCCAGACTTGGTTTGAGTGCATCGAGTCAATTTCTGACTTCATTGCCTCTAACCATTTCTCGGAGTCGATATCTGATATCGCCTCGTTATAGATTTTGGGATCATCACCATGAACCCCATTACCTATGAGGAACATTTTCTCTACTTCCTCTGAAATAGTACCTAAGTACCTCTCAGGAGGACGGAAAACTCTTTCCGATCTACGAGGTGGAGGAGGTAGTGATTCTGGATTGGCTTAACCTAATTTGGTTCCATTTGGTCCTTAGCTCGTTGCTCTTGTGAGACTTTCTCATCAAGCTTGATCTGCTTTCCAATGCCACTATCTTGAATAAACTATTTTTCAAGAAAGATGGCATGTCGACTCACAATCACATTGTGATCTTCTGGAATGTAGAAATAATATCCTAATGACTCTTTAGGATATCCTATAAATCGAGCTCTAAAGGACCTAAAGTCTAACTTGTCCACTTGTTGTCTTTTGACATGAGCCGGACAATCCCAAATTTTGAGATGACTCAGACTTGGTTTCTTACCATGTCATATCTCATACGGTGTTGTTGGAACGATTTTAGAAGGAACCCTATTTAGTAAGTATGTTGCAGTTATCAAACAGTATCCCCAAAAATTAGGAAGATCTGTGAAGCTCATTATGGATCGAACTATATCTAATAGGATTCAGTTCCTCCATTATGAAACCCCGTTGAGTTGAGGTATTTCAAGTGGAGTCCATTGAGAGACTATTCCATTTTTTTTTAGATGGTCCAGGAATTTCCATCTAAGGTATTCACCTCCTCGATCTGATCGAAGAACCTTAAGGGCTTTCCTGTTTGCTTTTCTACTTTATGTCTGAATTTTTTGAACTTTTCAAAAGCTTCAGACTTGTGTCTCATAAGATACACATACCCATACCTAGATAGATCATCGATAAAGGTAATGAAGTAGACAAAATTGCCTCTAGTCCGGCACATCAAATGGGCTGCACACATCAGTATGTACTAGGGCAAGGAAGATCCGTGGCCCTCTTCCCCATGTCCAACAAAAGGGAGTTTAGTCATTTTGCCTTGAAGATAAGATTCACAAGTTGGATATGACTCGAAAGTCAATGGACTCAATAGCCCATTTTTCTCCAATTTGTTGAATCCTATCTTCTGCTATATGACCTAATCTCAGGTGCCATAGATATCCTATCGTTTGGACTATCCCTAGGTCGTTTCATGGCATTCACGTTTTGCTCGATAGTTAGAAATAGGTACATCAATATGTAGCTGATAAAGACCATTAATAAGAAAATCATTTGCAATTTTATTTCTTTCATAAAGAATGTTACAATGGTCCTTAAAGAAGGTAATCACATAGCCTTCTTAATGCTAAGCATGAAACAGAAATCAAATTCCTGCTAGCTACTGCAGGCACATAATAACAGTCTTTCAAAACTAAGTCTAAACCAGATGGTAATCGAAGAGGGTATGTTCCCACGGCTACTGCAGCAACTCTTGCTCCATTACTTGATGCGTAGGATCATGTCTCCATCCCTCAGCCTCCTGCTATCCTCAAGACCCTGCATGGAAGTGCACAGATGAGCACTAGAACCAGAGTCAAGCATCCAACTGGATGCAGAAGAAACTGTAAGGTTAGACTCAATAACGAGCATACCTCCAGAAGGACCTTCCTTCTTGTTCTTCAGGGTGGCCAGGTAAGTAGGGCAGTTCCGCTTTCAATGGCCGTCGCTATTGCAATGGAAACACTTTTCTTTGACATCGGCCTTTTTCTTCGGCTCTGCCTTCTTCTTCTTTGCTCCTTCCACCTTCTGCTTTTTCACAGACTTCTTTTTCTTTCCATAAGACTTTCTTTTGGAAGAAGTCCGTTCCATAGCAAGAACTAAGCCTTTAGAACCTTTCATAGAAAGCTCAGCGGTAACCAGCATATTCATTAATTCGGCCAAGGAATTTTGAAGTTTATGCATGTGGTAATCCATGATGAATTGCCCATATGCATCAGTCAAGGATTGCAGAATAATATCGTTCTGTAGGTCCAAGTCTAACTTCACACCGAGCTTCTCAAGCTCTTCCATGTCCTTGATCATTGTCAGACAGTGATCTTGGACTGACTGCCCATCACGCATCTTAGCCTTAAAAAGTCATTTCATGACTTGATACTTGGCTGTGCGACTCTGTTCACCAAACATCTCCTGCAGGTGAGCCAACATTTGGCGAGCAGTCCCGATATCTTCATGTTGGCGCTGGAGCTCATCAGACATCGAGCCCAACATGTAATATCTGGCCTTATTATCTTCGTCTATCCATTTTTCCAGAGACACTCTCTGTTCAATGGATGGATGGGCTGGTAAGGTGGGAGGGTCCTGGTCCAACACATGGGTTAACTTCTCGGAAACCCAAAACTAATTTTGTAGTTCCTGAGCCAATCTTTATAATTTGGTCCGATCAGTCTATGTGTGTCCAGGATACGTGCCAATGGGTTGGACGCAGACATTTTTCCTGTAGAGAGTCAAAGATTCTAGTTAGATACTTATAATTTTGACTTGACCAATTTGTTTAAGAATTTTATTTTTAAACAAATTAGCTTCCACTATTTTCTCGGATCCCTACACTCTCTCTGTAGAGATGCGAAAAATCTCCACGATTAATGATTTCTAGTGGGTGGTGCGGTCTCACCAACTGACTCATCACCTCACCTAACAGTTATTGGTGATGGGTTAGCCAATGAGTGAACAACTCTTGTTCAATGATTCTCTAATCATGGTGCACCCAAACTTGGTCTCTAATTCATGAATCTCACCGTATCCAAAATATTGATCCACTCCTTAGTTAAGTCAGACCCACCATTTGCATAGACTGGATTCCTAATTGAGTCTCTCACCGTATCCGAAATATTGAGCCCAACTCATCCTCCAGCCCATAGCATCCAATGCCTAATAGACATGGTTGCATCTTCCCGGTGCAACTGAGCCACTGTATCCAGCCGAGAACAATCAACCTAGAAGGGCCCGCACATCTACAATGGTGGAAGACCTCAGACTTAATCTTTTCTTAGGGAGAATTGATTCAGGTCTCATTAAACTAGACTTGTCATAGTCATAACAATTATGACTAACCTAGTGGCATGGGTTAGCTCGGATTATTGACCACCTCAGATCAGAACTGTGTCAACAGATATGGCCAGGTAAGTGAGACCGATGGAAGGAATATGCCATTAACTCGTACAAGAACGCATTCAGGTCGAGTAGCTTCCAATTAAAAACCAGTCGGTCGTATGTGCCAAACTTACCTTAGACACCAATTATTGAGTCAGAACCAATTGGGTTAGCCTACAATCCAGACTCTAACCTCTGAGCCTAATTAGGTCTTGCTTGATCGTGACTCGATCTTGACCCAGACTTAATCCTATTAGGCTGGTCAATTTAAGCATTGTTGATCCCATCTAACCAACTCTTGATTCGGTTTGATCAACTTAGAGACCTAATTGAGCTACCCAAGCCCGAACCCAGTATTATGAATATGTCTTAGATCTAAAATTCTCAATTTTAGACCTAATTAATATTTCATAATCTTAATTCTTAATTAAGTAGGGTTCATAAATAAAATAATATGCACAATAAATCCTAGGGTTTCAGGATCTAGGGTTTTGCAGAAAGTAAGTTTTGGGTTTCTGATTAAGGACGAACGTGCAGCACCCCTACACATCATAAGAACACCCCATCGAATGGGAAGAGAGGGCCTTTAAACCCTTCTTCGTTCTTATGATCGGACGGCCAAGAGGAACGCCTTAATCAGGAACATGCAATACTACAAAACAGTTTTAGATCTATATCATATATCTCATATATAAATCAGATCTAATCATGGCATATTTTGCATACATCTCATGTATCGAATCATGCATGTTTTCAAATCTAAATTATCTCATAATAATCTAAAAAATTAGATTTAAATTGATCTAATCAAAATAAATTCTAATCTAGATAATTATGTAGAACTATTCTACAACTAGTCTAGACATGCATCAATCATATCTCATATGATATTTAAAATTAAATAATTTTATTTATTATTTTTTAGATGTTATTATAATACTTTATAATATCAAAAAATAGTAAATAAAAGATCTAAAATATGATTTAATCAGATTAAATCAAAAACATGCAAGACTATTCTATAGAACTATTCTATTTTAGAACTAGTCATGCATATTTCCTAATCTTAGATCCAAATCATTTAATTTTAATTTTTTTTGATTTCAGATCTGATCACATATCATGTGAAATCTAAAATTATTTATTTTCTAATTAAAATAAATTTGAAATTAGATCTAAACAATTTAGAACCATGGCTCTGATACCAGTTGAAGGGAAATCCTGATTTCCCGGTCCAGGTTCGTTCAGACCTGAACAGATCAAGAGATATATTTCAAAATTTTTTTCTTCGATCTGTATCAATCTAGGATGTTTTAGATCTAATTCTTATTAATTTAAAAAATAAAATAAAATAAAGATGAATTAAATCAAATTTAATTTACCTGATTTGGGTAATCCCTTATTGATGATCCTATTATTATGAGGCTGGCTGGCCCTGGTCTCTAGTATCCACTTTGGATTATCTGGAGATCCTCTTCTTCTCTATCACATCTCAAAAATTAGATTTGGATCTGATCTGGAGGATCTTCAAAACTTCTTTTGAAGATCAGCAGTCGTCCTTTGCAGCAGTGCAGCCTTCTAGCTTTTGATCACCTTTCTCTTGCCTGAATCGCACCAACAAAAATCCAAAACTCCTTTTGGATATGGAGAGCAAGGGGAGAAGGTGGTTTGGCTTGGAGAAGAAGGGGAGAGGTAGCCTTGGGGCATGGGGAATTTTGATTCAATTGCACCAACAAGGACTCCTAGGCGCCTCCAACTTGGGCACACGCCTAGGGTGGCGTGCGCCCTCTTTCTTGCCAGGTTCTGGCAGGGGGACAGGCCCCCACCAACTCTCCAATAGGTGCATGACATGTGATCAAAAGTCAAAGTGTCAATGGTTAATGTTTGACCAGTCAAAGGTAGACTTTTGACCAAAGTCAAAGAACAAGAAATGGCAAGTGACCAAAAATGGTAGGTAATGTCTTACAAAATAAGACAACCTTGTCTGACTTGGACAACCTCCAGTCAGACCATATGAAGGCCTCTGATTGAGTACAAACTCCTTTGGCTCAGATAGGATAACTTATTTATGATAGCAAAAGAAGAACGTTAGGCTCAATCGAGTGCTAGCACAATTTTCTTGAACCTAATTGAATCTCATTCAGATTCAGATCAATTTTAGACCAGTTCAATTGATGATCACCAGATTCAAACTCCTTGTTTTGTGTGATTCCAGTTAGGTTCAGTTCTGTCTGGTATGGTAATGGGATATGATCATCTCTATCATCATCAAAATTTCTTTCGGTGGATCAGAACTCTTCTGATTCGAATAGCTAGAATGATCGATCATCTAAATCATTCTAATTGCTCCGAAAATCCACCAGTGACACCTAGCAGTATATGGTGGCAATCCATCAGAGCTGAATGCGAACCTCTGGGTGTAGCTACCTGTGTGATTAAGTTCTTCTATCTTGAGCCCCAATCAGATTAGGGTTTAGGTGAACTCGTCAAACCCTAGTCTCTGTCATATGATGTAATCATTCAATTCGAGTCTGATGTGAAAATCTAAATAGAAACTCTTTCTATTATTTCACTCTACCATGGCCATGGATTTCAGGACTTGATTCTCATGATCATCATAGGGCTACTCCTCTACCACCGAGTAGATAGATTTCATATTAATGCCGTCCAGTTCCTACAATGAACATGCTATAGCCAACATACACCTCAGGGTTCCATATGGCTAGGAGACCGAGTAATGGTGTGGTCAAACTATAATATTCTCAAGGTAAACTGTCGATGCACCTCAAGTCAAAGAATCAGACACACTACTGCAGCATCGAGTTAGTCATTGACGAGAAGGTAGACTCCCTAATGACTACTCGAGGTGGTCACGCTCAATACCCTCATTCTCTAACAAGTATCTGTACTCTCACTTCGGTGTCTCCACACCGTAGACTCAAGACTCATCTACTAAAGAGAAGTGATTGTACACCAACCTTTCAGATCAATCACCATCCTCATGATGATCCTATGGTCGGGAGCATTTTATGAGTTAACAATGATTATTCATGTCTTAAATTTTTAACTCTTGAAAATATGAATTATCATTACCATTAATACAAAGGATGTATCACAGACACTAAATACACATATGTGATAGAAAATAACCCATTTATTGATTTTAGTCAAAATTATAATTTTGCCCCTAGAAGTGTATTACAAGTGTCAGTCAATTCTGGCTTCTAGGGCACATATATCTAACAATCCAGACCCAAGCTCTTATTTATGTGATTCGATTAGATTTAGTTTTGTATGGTAATAGAACATGTCACAATCTCCATCATCTCCATCATCGAAATACCTTTTGATGGACCAGAATTTTTCTGATTCATCCAATTAGAATCATCGATCATCAAGATAATTCTAATTGATCCTAAAATCCACCAGTGACACCTAGCAGTATGTGGTGGCAATCCATTAGAATCGAATATAATCTCTTGATGTAGCTACCTATATGATTAGGTTCTTCTATCATGAGTCTCGATAGGATCTAGGTCAAGATAAACACGTCAGACCCTACACCTGTCATATGAATAAATCATTCGATTTGAGTCTAATGTGAAATCCTAATAAAAATTTCTTTCTATTATTTTTTACACTGCTATGGCTATGGGCTTAAGAACTCGATCTCATGATCATCATAGGACTACTCCTCTATCGAGATTGATAAATCCTCTATTGGTGCGATCCAAATCCTACAATGAACATGCTATAGCCAACATACATCTTAGAATTCTGAATAGCTAGGAGATAAAGTTATGATCTAGTCAAACTATAACACTCTTAAGGTGAATTGCCAATGCACCTCAAGTTAAAAAATCATATACATGACTGCAGCATCGTGCTAGTCATTGACAAGAAAGTATACTTCCTTATGACTGCTCAAGGTGGTCACACTCTATATCGTTGTTCTGAATAAGTACCTGTACTCTTGCTTTAATATCTCCACACTGAAGACTCAAGATTAATCTATCCTAAGAAAGCAATTGTACACCAATCTTCTAGATTGATCATCATCCTCGTGATGATCCTACAATTGGAAGTAGTTTATGAGTTAATTATGATAACACATATCTTAAATTCTCAACTCTTGAGAATATATGTTATCATGCTCGTTAATTCAATGGATGTATCGTTAGGATTAGTGGTGCTCCTAAGCCTTGGAAGGATACTGGAGGAGTCGGAGTGTTGGCTTCGAGAGACTAGGATAGGTGTCGTCCTAGGGCTAGAACTAGTTTGGTTTTAGGGTGGAGGTTTAGCCCTCCACGATCATAAGGCCCTAGTTTGTAGGTCTCATGGGGGCTACTCAGAGTTTGGACCAGGTTTGGGTCCATGGGATTAAGTGCATGATCAGACCATGGATGTACATGGGTGGGTGAGTGCATTCAGATTGGGTTAGCCTAGGAGTTTTTTTACGAGTTAGGATTTCGATCCATGTATAGGTGTATATATATATATGTATATTATAAATCCTAGGGTGTAAGGCATAGTAAAATAAAGAAACATTTTCTCCCACATCTCTCCCTCTCTCTAATTTTTTCACACACTAAGGTGCCCTAGGGGGTGCACCTCCAAGCATAAAAGAAGAAGATGTGCCCCACTCTTTCTTTAGTCTCAACAACGTCAAAGGATCCTGCATAATAATTGGTATTAGAGCAATATCAAATTATTATAATTGGTATCAAAATCATCTTGACGAGGAGGCATGAAGGTGAGATCCAACGTAGGTACGGAAGATTTCATGGAAGAACAAAAAAAAAATTATTTTTGGGGTGGCAGGGCCCCCTTTCTTCTTCCCAGATCCAGCGACGGCCAGTGATTAGCCACCGATCCCGGGCTTAGCGATTGCGAACTGGTGCATGGAGGTGATTTCTGGCAACCAGGTGGTCGAGAATGGCGTGCAGAGGTAGATCCTGCAGACGGTCGGTGGTGGCGCTCGTGGGTAGAACGTGCGAGATGCGGAAATAGGCAGCCATGGAAGATCTAGAGAGGGGGCGGCACGGCCATCTTCTTGGGGGGCAGAACATGCGAGTAATGTCGCAGGCGGTGGCATCGACTCTGGTGGCGGCACAGGCGATGAGGTTCGGTGGCTGTAGGTACCACGATGGCATTGGATTCGGCGGTAGTGATGCTCGTGCAGCAGAGAGCCAGCTCGGGGAGTATGGATCCGATGATGGAGCGTCGATCCGATGGTGGCAGCACCCAGATCTGGAGAGGTAGCATGCAGAGCAAAGCCAACGAGGTGGCGCATGGCCTCCATTCTTCCTCCCGATGCGTGGGATCCAGCATGGTGGAGCAGGGATCCAGTGGTTACACGCAGATCTGGTGGTGCGCAAATGGCGACAGCGATGGTGTGCCGCAGTGCTAATCTGGCGATCACACGGGCTTAGATTGGTTGGCGGTAGTCCATGGCAACAGGTGGCTGTTCTTTGGTTTGGTCGGAACAAAGAGGAAGAAACCATAGTGGTGATCCGGCGGTGGCAGTGCTCGAATCTGGCGATCACGTGGGTACGAGATGGTCGATGGCGTTCCATTATGGCGATTGGGTGTTCTATTTTTCGGATGGAAGGAGGAAAAAGCCAAAGTAAAGAAAGAGCCTGGAAGTTTCCAGCAAGATAAAAAAAAACAACAAAAAGAAAAATCAAAGGAGGTTTTTGGGTTTATTGATTTATTTATTTATTTATTTTCTCTTGGTTCGTGTTGCTCTCTTGAATGCAGCTTTGAGTGCTGGTGATTTATTTGGCATATCAAAGGAGAGATTACTCAAGAGCTTGGGGTCGAGGTGGAGAAGCAACTATTTAGTCTGATGGAAGGCTATGAAAAGTAGTTGGGGTGTATTCAGTAGTGCAACCAATAAGCTTTAGAGGTGATGGAAATGGATGATCTATAGAGGTCCGGTAGATTAGGGTTAGACGACCGTAGAGCGGTATAGAGATCAGGTAGAGAGCGCTGGAGTGCTGCAATAGCACTATCCTGAAGGCATAGGGGCTGAGAGAGGCTCGACGGTGTAGTAGCCAAGGAGAGTATCTCAGTAGAGAGTGTCAAGGGCTTCTCAGGAAGATCGGAAGCAAGTCTCAAGAAGAGCCAGGGAGTCTCAGGGAGTGCCAGAAGGTCTCAAGCAGTCAGAAGTATTTTGGATCAAATTTTTTCTCCAGGAGCAACAGGAAGAGTCAGGATTCAGATGGAGGATGGTTTGTATACAACAAGAGAAGACCCAGATACCTATGAGGAGATGGTGTCGAGATGAGGTAGGGAGTGCTGCAGTAGTATTTTTCTTAAGGCACGGGTTGAGAGAGGCTCGATACTGTAGTAGCCGAGGAAGGTATCTCAGCAGAGAATATCAGGAGGCATCTCAGAAAGATCGAGAGCAGATCTCAGGGAGAGCCAAGGAGTCTTAGGAGCCTTAGAATGAGATAGGTAGGTTTAAGCCCTAGACAGGGTTTAAGCTATAGTTCCTTCGGATGCAACTGAAGCGATGGTTGGTGCAGGGAAAGAAGAGGAGAAATGCTAGGATGGAATTTTTTAGGATTTAATCACTAGATTTAGAGGAGTTGGATGAGCTCCTATATATTTCAAAGGTGCCCATGGATTGCGGAGGTATCCGAGAAGGCTTCGGTGGGGTTCGCGGAGTATGGAGGATTCGAAGAAACATCGACAGTGTAGGAGATGCAGCGACAGGCCCAATAGTGCAGTGTTGTATGGTTGCCCTTGGGTGACTCAATGATAGAGTTAGATTCTTCTACGGCATCAGATGAACTTTGGATCAGGTGGAGCTCTGGAGTGGTGGCTTCATAGGTGGAGCTCCAGAGAGGTGGCTTCACAAGTGGAGCTTCGGAGTGGTGGCTTCATCAGTGGAGAAAAAATTTGGCATGAGTTCAGAGCAGAGGGGTGTAGAAGGATCGATATTCTAGCACCAACACCGATGATGCATAGTTTCAGATAGAGCGGCACGTGCAGGTGGATAGGCATAGCTTTGAGGGATCATGTCAAATGGTATAGCATATGCTAGTGCAGGAATGCTGTAGATTCTTTAGGAAAGTCTAAGAAAGGTGATGCAGCTACTAAGCAGAAGGGATCCTACAATTTAGGATGGTGTAGAGAAGCAAGCCATGTCTTCAACTATGGAGGTGGTCATTTCAAAAGCCTCCAAAGATGCACAGCAGCTGAAGAGGACTGATAGAGGCGTTAGAGTTTGCACAGTGACTGTCTGGGTATGCTGCGGAGCACAGATTGGTGTTGCAGCCATAGGGTCATAGCAAGAGGATATTAGTTCGAGGCCAAGGAGTGTAGTGGAGCATGAGTCTCAGGGGCTGCGGAGCATAGGTCGGTGTTGCAGCTAAGGAGATGAGGTGGCTTCGATGGGACGGTATCATCTCTGGAGGTAGTAGGATGGTACAGATAGTTCATGCAGGATTTGCTAAGGCTTGGGGGCACTAAGATTGAGATTATTAAGATTAATGATGCTCTCAAGCCATAGGAGGCCACTAGAGGAGTCAGCTGGATGTTGACTCCGAGAGACTAGGATAGGTGTCGTCCAAGCGCTAGGATCAGTTTGGTTCTAGGATGGAGGTTTAGCCCTCCATAATCATAAGAGCCTAGTTTGAGAGTCTCATGGGGACTACTCAGAGTTTGCACTTGGTTTGGATCCATGGGATTGAGTGCATAATCAGACTATAGGTGTACATGGGTTTGGATGAGTGCATTCAAACTGGGTTAGTCTAGAAAGTTTTTTATGGATTAGGATTTTGGTCCATGTATGGGTATATATATACATGTATATTGTAAACCTAGGGTGCAAGATATAGTGAAACAAAGAACCATTTTCTCCCACATCTCTCCCTCTTCTGATTTCTTCACATGCCAAGGTGCCTAGGGGGGTGCGTCCAAGCATGGAGGAAGGAGACATGTCCCACTCTTTCTTTAGCCTTAACAATGTCAATGGATCCTACACAATAATTGGTATCAGAGTGATACTAGATTATTATTGAAGGGAAATCCTGATTTCCCGATCCAGGTTCGTTCAGATCTGATCAGATCAAGAGATATATTTCAAAAAAATTTTTCTTGATCCCAATCAGATCTTGATATGTTTTAGATCTAATTCTTATTATTTTAATAAAATAAAATTAAAATATAAATTAAATCAAATTTAATTTACCTGATCTGGGTAATCCTATTACCCTGTTGATGATCCGTTGCAGCGGAGCGATCTTAAGCTGGATCTTAGCCACGTGCCTGGCTCTACCGGTATCCACTCAGGTTGATCTGGATCCTCTTCTTCTCTATCACGCCTCCAAAAATCAGATCTGAATTTGATTTGGAGAATCTTCAAAACTCTTTTGAAGATGAGCAGTCGTCCTTTGTAGCAGCGCAGCCTTCTTATTTTTGATCGCCTTTCTTTGATCTGAATCGCACCAACCAGGATCCAAAACTCCTTTTGGACGTGGAGAGCAAGGGGAGAAGAGACTATGGTGTGGAGAAGGAGGGGAGAGGAAGCTTTGGGGCATGGGGTTTCTCAATTGAATTGTTTGCTTGCTTAGAATCTGAGTTGGGCGCAGGGTCTTATTTATAGACTAGCTGTGATCCAACTCCTCTTCCTCCCAACCAATCACAACCCTTTGTAAAATCAGATCTAAATCTGATTGGTAGGAATAGAGACCCTGGATTCCTCCTTAGAGGGTGCCTAAGACCAGTCAAAGTTGTTCTTAGAAGAACCTAATTGGAATCCAAAAAGGAGATGGAGTCCTTGTCCAACAAGGACTCCTAGGTGCCTCCAACTTGGCACACGCCTAGGGTGGCGTGCACCCTTCTTTGGCTAGGTTCTGGCAGGACAGCCCCCACCAGCTCTCCAATAGGTGCATGACATGTGTCAAAAGTCAAAGTATCAACGGTCAATGTTTGACCAATCAAAGGTAGACTTTTGACCAAAGTCAAAGAACAAGAAATGGTAGGTGACCAAAAATGGCAGGTAGTGTCTTACAAATAAGACAACCTTTTCTGACTTGGACAACCTCCAGTCAGACCATATGAAGGCCTCTATTTTGAGACAAACTTCTTTGGCTCAGACAGGATAACTTATTTATGATAGCAAAAGAAAACGTTAGGTTCAATCGAGTGCTAGCACGATTTCCTTGAACCTAATTGAATCTCATTCAGATCAATTGAACTAGATCAGTTCAATTGATGATCACCAGATTCAAACCCTTGTTTGTGTGACCCAGTTAGGTTCAGTTCTGTATGGTAATAGATATGTCATGATGATCTCTATTCATCGACATCATCGAAACTCCTTTCGATGGATCAGAACTCTTCTGATAGCTAGAATGATCGATCATCTAAATCATTCTAATTGCTCCCAAATCCACCCAGTGACACCTAGCAGTATATGGTGGCAACCCATCAGAGCTGAATGGTGAACCTCTTGGTGCAGCTACCTATGTGATTTCAGTTCTTCTATCTTGAGCCCCGATCAGATTAGGGTTAAGGTAAACTCGTCAAACCTAGTCTCTATCATATGATGTAATCATTCGATTCGAGTCCCAATGTGAAAAATCTAAATAGAAACTCTTTCTATTATTTCACTCTACCATGGCCATGGATTTCTGGACTTGATTCTCATGATCATCATAGGGCTACTCCTCTACCACCGAGGTAGATAGATTCCATCTTGATGCAATCCAGTTCCTACAATGAACATGTCATAGCCAACATACACCTCAGGATTCCATATGGCTAGGAGACCGAGTAATGGTGTAGTCAAACTATAACACCCTCAAGGTGAACTGCTGATGCATCTCAGGTCAAAGAACCAGACACACTACTGTAGCATCGAGTCAGTCATTGACGAGAAGGTAGACTCCCTAATGACTACTCGAGGTGGTCACGCTCAGTGCCCTCGTTCTCTAATGAGTACCTGTACTCTCGCTTCGGTGTCTCCACACTGTAGACTCAAGACTCATCTACTAAAGAGAAGCGATTTTACACCAACCTTTCGGATCAATCACCATCCTCGTGATGATCCTATGGTCAGGAGCAATTTATGAGTTAATAATGATTATTATGTCTTTAAATTTTTAACTCTTGAAAATACGAATTATCAGTTACCATTAAACTCAAAGGAATGTATCACAGACACTAAATACACAATATGTGATAGAAAATGAACCCATTTATTAATTTTAGTTAAAATTACAATTGCCCCTAGAAGTTATTAAGTGTCAGCCAATTCTAGCTCTAGGGCAACAATATATCAACAATCCCACCGATCCTAAAAGCCAATTGGCTACAAGTTAAGTCCAATCTTCTCAAGGGGCTTCGATCTCTGCTGGCCCAACGGCTGTATAAGTGGTCTGCCACATTATCTGCGAAGTCGACTCTCTTGACCTCGACCGTAACCTTTCTGAGGTTAAATCGCGAATGAGTAGTATCGCCGCTCAAATACTGGATTTTGTGAAGTCATCGGCCCTAGCCAAGGGCATATGGACGCCATTGTTGCGCAGTATAGAGGAATGGACACGATGGCAATACTCGATTCTGCAGCAAACTTCTATATACCAGAATGCTTTCCTTCGCAGCTTCTGATGCCAGGGCGATAATTCTGCTTCCATGGTGGAATATGCTATACCGTTGCTTGGAACTCTTTCACTTGATAGCTTCCACCATTGCACATAAAAGACTCCCAGATGTCGACTTTCGATCACAAATGGAACATGAATCTTGATCTGTGTATCCCTTGGACCAAGGAGTTCTCCATTACTCAAAGACCAGCATTCTATATCCTTTAGTTCTTCTTCAAAGTCTTAAGAATACATTTCCAAGAAGTCCAGTTTCTTACTGAATCTGACTTATACTGCTTGGACACTCACAGCATGGGTAATATCAAGTCGTGTACAAGCAGGCATACATAGGCTCCCTATTGCAGAAGCATAAGGATCTTGCCATGCGTTCTATTTCCTATTGCTGGGCCACATCTTCATTGGAAAAGATGATAATACCATGTCGAAGAAGGTATTAATTCCTCTTAGAGTTTTCCATACACAAACCTCTTAGTAACTTTCCTATGTATATCTTCTTAAATCTAGCATCCTATCGGTCTATTCTAGAACCTTAATTTCTAAATAAAGATGTTCACCTAGGTCTTTCATGGAGAATTCCTTAGAACAACCACATCTGACTGATAGTCAACATGGAATATCATCCCAATAAGGAGGATGTTCAGCCACGTGACAAACAGGAACAATGTGCTTCCCACTGACCCTTTGAAAACACATGGTTCCTCTCATTTTTGATAAACAAAACATTTTGATCACATCATTGAAACGAGTGTTCCAGCTCCGAGATCTGTTTAAGCCATATATGGACCTTTGCAGCTTGCAAACCCTGATCGCATCACCGGATGTGAAAACCTAGCGGCTGTTCCATATAGATATCTTCCTCAAGATATTCCATTCAAGAAAGCCGTTTTCACATCCATTTCCATATTCATAATCAAAAAGGCTGCCAATAGCAAAGAAATTGCGGATGGATTTAGCATAGCTACAGGGGAAAAAGGATCCTGATAGTCCTATTGCCTCCGCGTGACATATAACCTTTGCCACAATCTAGGCCCTGATTCTCCCATTCCATCTGCACCAAATCTTCTCTTGAAGATCCATACATCCAATAGGTACTATACCCTCTGGTGATCTACCAACGTTCCAGAGCATTGGTTGAGTGCATCGAGATCAATTTTCTGACTGGCATTGCCTCTAGCCATTCTCAGAGTTTGATATCGATATCGCCTCCTTTGTTAGATTTTGGAATCATCACCCATGAAGCCACCATACCTACGAGGAATATATTTCTCTAACCTCAAATATAACCTAAGTATTCTTCTCAGGGGGACGAAAAACCTTCCGATCTACGTTGGAGAGGGGTAGGTATCTTATGCTTCAACCTGAAGTTGTTCCACTTGGTCCTTAGCTCGTTCTGCTTTGAGAGCTGATCTCATCAAGCTTGATCTATTTTTCCCAGATTGCCGTATCTTGAATAAACTATTTTCCGAAATATGCATGTCGACTGCACAATCACATTATGGTCTCTCAATGGAATTAAAATAGTTCTAATCGAACTCTTTAGGAATCCATTGAATCGAGCTATGAAGGACCTAAAACTCTAAACTTTGTCCACTCTGTTATTTTGACATGACCGGACAACCCCAAATTTTCCGAGATGACTCCAGACTTGGTTTTTTGAACCGTGCCATCAATCTCATACGTTAGTGGTAGGACGGTTTTAGAGAGAACCCTATTCAGTAGATAGATTGAAAGTTAACAATGAGGTGTCCCCAAAGAAAATCAGAGGAGGCTTAGCTCACTCATCGGATCGAAACCATATCTAATAGAGTCCGATTCTCCACTCTGAAACCCCGTTGAGTTAGGGTTCCTGGTGGAGTCCATGAAGACTAGCATTCCTTGAGATAGTCTAGGAATTCCCATGCTAAGGTATTCCACCTCCTCGATCTGATCGAAAACTTAATGCGTGTATCTTCTATTTAATTGTTCTACTCAATGTCCTACATCTTTGAAACTTTCAAAGCTTCAGACTTGTGTCTCATAAGAATACACTACCCACCTAACAGAACATCGTAAGTAATGAAGTAGACAAATGCTCTCCGGACATATGGGCACACATGCAGTATTACTAGGCAAGAGATCTATGGTCGCATACCCATTCCAAAAAAGGTGAATTATAGTCATTCCTTGAAGAGATAGGATCAACTAAGGTTGGATATGACTCGAAAGACAGTGACTCAAATCTATTTTTCTACCAATCTTGTTAATCCATCATTCTACTATATGACCTAACATCACGGTGCCATAGATATCTTCGTTGTTAGTCCCATCATTAGGTCCATTTGGCCATCTACGTTTGCTCATAGTTAGAAGTACACAATATGCAGCAAAGACCATAAAAGAACCATTGAATGCATAGGTTCTCTTACATAAGACAGAAATCGTTACAATGGCCTTAAAGAAGGTATCACATATCTCTTGTGCCTAAGCATGAAACAGAAATCAACATTCCTCACTACGAGCTGCAAGGCAACAAATATAGTCTTGACAAAACCTACAAGCTAAACCGACTGGTCCAATCGCAGAGGGTATGTCCCAACACGGCTACCATGCAGCAACTACTCTGCGCTCCATTACCCAATGCGCTTAGGATCATGTCTCCAATCCTCAGCCTCACACTGCTCATCCTCAAAGCCCTGCATACGAAGCTGCACATTGAGCACCTAGAACCAGACGTCAAGCACCCAAATCGGACTGCAAGGAAGGAACTGTAACGTTAGAACTCAATAACAGCAGACAATACCTCCAGAATGACCTTCCATTCTTCGTCTTCAGGGTCCACAGTAAAGTAGGGACCGGACTTCTCGCTAAATCTCCAAGTGCACGCCCGTCACCGCCATTGCCGACTGGAAACACTTTACCCTCATTGACCATCGGCGTCTGCTTCGGCATCTGCCTTCTTTCTTCTCACTTGATCCTTCCACCTTTTTGCTTCTTCCACAGACTTCTTTTTTCTTCCATAAGACATTTCTTGGAAAGACACATCACGATACAATAGCAAAACTAGCCTTTAGAACCATCTCTCCCTA
>QRFJ01003017.1:26354-211206 GCA_006176705.1 Cocos nucifera | reverse complement strand
GACCTAAGACTAGGTCATATAGCAGAAGATATGGTTGGAACAAATTGAAGAAAACTGGGCTATTGAGTCCGTTGACTTTCGAGTCATATCCAATTTGTGAATCTTGTCTTCATGGCAAAATGACTAAGCTTTCTTTTGTAGGATATGAGAAAAGGGCCACGGATCTTCTTGCCCTAGTACATATTGATGTGTGCGGCCTATTTGACATGCTGGCTAGAGGCAACTTAGTCTACTTCATAATCTTTGTCGATGATTTATCTAGGTATAGGTATGTGTATCTTATGAGATACAAGTCTGAAGCTTCGAAAAAGTTCAAAAAATTCAGACATGAAGTAGAAAAGCAAACCAAAAAGTCTATTAAGGTTCTTCGATCAGATCGAGGAAGTAAATACCTTAGTTAGAAATTTTTGGGTTATCTCAAAAAAAATGGCATAGTCTCTCAATGGACTCCACCTTGAACACCTCAACTCAACAGAGGAACTGGACCCTATTACATATGGTCCGATCCATGATGAGCTTCACAGATCTTTCTGATTTTCTTTGGGGACACAGTTTGTTAACTATAATATACTTACTGAATAGGGTTCCTTCTAAAATCGTTCCTACTACACCATATGAGATATGGCATGGTAAGAAACCTAGTTCGAGTCATCTCAGAATTTGGGGTTGTTCGGCTCATGTCAAAAGACAACAAGCGGACAAGTTAGACTTTACATCTTTTAGAACTCGATTTATAGGATATCCTAAAGAGTCATTAGTGAAAGGAATATGCTCTCAAGCCAATTAATTTTTGGAATATTTTTTATCTTCCAGACTCATGTAATGACATTTTTAATAAATAAAGGCATTTATTTCATCATATGCAGTGTCTTATTTTTTATTTAAGATTATGATGAACCCTATAAATTAGGGCTATGATTTTAGGATTGTGATGAGATCATACCAGTGAGACCTAAAAACTTAAAACCCTAAAACCCTAATTTTAATATTCCTAGTCGATGGGACATTGAGTTAGGGATCAATGTTTTTCCGATAAAGACTAGCACATTCTTTGTATGCTCGGATTAAGAGAGTGATTGATCTCATAATAATTGGGTGTTATGATACTAATACAAGAATGTGGGTGCTCATTAGAGAATGAGTTCACTAAATTGAATACAAATTAGAATATCTATGGAGTCTTATCTACATGTTAATAATGGTTCTCATAGTGGAATTTGTGCTAGTATTCTTTGATCTGAAACTATCAATAAATCTATATTATAAAATCCATATTTCTGATTCATACTCATTCATGACTCAGTTATGTAGGGATGATTAGATTATGGTAGATTATATATATGAAGGTTGTGGAGTAGGTTAACATGAGAATCGATCTCTCCCTGGTAAGAAGAAAATTGCGATCCTACTTGATTCAAACAATGATGATTTAGGAATACTTTGATCAAAGCATGATGAAAAATTGAGAAATGATTCTAATATTTTATTAAAGTGATCATCATCATAAGATAAAAGAGAAATGAATATGAATATTGAGGTTGACATATTTTCACATACCCAAGAGTTCATATTCAGGACTGCGAGAAGATGGAGATCGTTGTTGCAGTGGTAATTTTTCACTGAAGGACTATTTTTGATATATCAAATTTTCACATCTTTCAAGTAAGTCATGATACGTTGTGAGCTAAGCATCAAATCGTATTGTGTATGATTAATAAAAAATTTTTAATTTGATTTATAAATTAGAAATGTTTTCTAAATTAGTCAAATTGGGTTGGCTAGTTTTTTTAACACTAAATCATTTTGGTTGAGTTCTAAAACCAAGATTAGGGTCAAATCACACCCAGACTCATTGCTAGTAGATGTGAAACCCCAATGGGTCACACAATAAAGAAAATTGATTAAGGGTCTAATTGGATTAGACCATGATTTGCAAGATGAACATGCTAGCACATTAGCAATAGCATGGTTTGAATTGAATTCGGAATCAGCTTTTGATTTAGGCTAAATTTAGATCCAATTTGAGCCAAATAGGGATTTTGGTCTTAAGAGTTGGATTATACCTAGGATTAATTGGGTCTCAGATTGGAGCACAACATCCTAATCCATGTGCCAGAGAGTCTCGTCTCTGCGGCGTCGGGAAGTCCTTTCATGCATAAAGAATCTTTGGCGCAAGGAATTTGTTGGCGCCTACCTTCTTTGACTTTCTCATTTTGTGTATGTCACATAAATTTTTATATTTACACCCATGGACATCAGATGGGGTGCAGAAGAGTCCTTCTGTAGATGAAATACTCCTCTTTTCTTTTTTATTTTTTGCCCAGGATGTTTTGTCGCCTAAGACCCCTTGCGCCTAAGACTCCATGCCGCTACTTCCTTGAACGTCTCTTGGACGACAGTCAAAGTCTCTTGTGGAACTTTGACTATTCAAAGAATATCTCCTTTCTTGCTGAATGGGCATCCTTTTTAGAGCCATTGGATGGTCTTTTTTTTCATGATCTAATGGATGAAAAGGGTGGCGCGGATAGATGAAATATTGCGAACTCTTCGTAAAAGGACTTACGTAGAATATTGTGCCAAGAGTCTTCCTGCCTTTAGACGCATCTTGGACTAAGTCTACATCTCATTTTTACTACAATGAGGTGTGAGATTGGCTTGATGGGGCCATGAAAAATTGATGAGGAAAGGGCATGAGATTTTTTGTTTGGCACCCCCTACGTATTAAACATTATAAAATAGGGGTGCACACCAGAGTCTTGGTGTGTGAAAATTATCTTTCTTCTTACAATAAAGTTTTCTTTTTATCTAATTTTCTTTCTTTCCTTTCTCTCTGTCTAGACCTTATCTTATAAGAACAAGAAGTCATCTTAAGAACTAAGAGATTAGGAAGAAAAATTAAAGCAACAAAGAAGAAAGAAAGAAAAGATAAGGAGAGGCAAGGAAGGTAACATAAAAGGCTAAAGAAAGGTCTGCCCCTCTTTTTAATTAAAGTTCTATATTATTAGAACTCTAATTATATAAATCAAAGGTGCTGGTTGTCTTGATCAAGGTCTCTGTGTGGATCAACGTTGGAGGTGAACACGTGGGCACCATGGTGGAAACCTCTGACGGACTGATATCGACGATCAGGGATCAACTTAGGGTTTAGCAATAAGAGGTATGTTCTAATACTTTCTTTTAATGTTACAATATGCAATGTTATGTGATTTAATTGCTAATGAACCGTGGTCCTAGGGTTCGGGTTTTGGTTTTTATATGATTTCATATTTTTGCTTTGAAATCCATGCTTCCGCCTTGTACGCCAAACCCATCAAGTGGTATCAGAGCAAACTTATTAGGTTAAATCATATAATGCTTTGCTTATAGTATAATGGCATAAATGAAAAATTTGATATATATGATTTTTAGCATGTTTTATTTTATATATGAGATCATAATTCTTTTTCTTATCTATATATAAGCAATTATGTTTGTATATATTATTTGTAAAGTTGCCTGATATGTGGAAACTAGTTTCACTATATAATATGGTGTCTAGAATAATATTACATGTTAATTGACATATTATAATTTTATCATATAATTAATCTATTATGCTTTAGTTTTGTTTTAAAAAATCAATATGTGTATTGAAGACTATTTAAATCCTTTTATAAAAAAATATATTAAGTTCTTGTAGTGTAATTAAATCTTTAGCTGAATCAGTCAGGATGTTATTGATCAATCTCAGTGTCTAGAAAAAGAGGTTCTTGATTGTAAAGAGAAACATGATTGTTTAATTGATTCGTTGTCTGACCTAGCCAAGTTATTGGGTCTAAGGAAAGTAATGGAGTGACTACCATTTCTCTCCATCTTATATCTGGCCGATTCGATTAATTTAATTTCAGATTGAAATGCTTAATATATATGATTCACTACATAAGGCCTTCCTTCATAACTAGTTTCTTATTATGTCTAGACCATATTAGTTTCTGTTGTAGTAACCACAAGTTCTATCATGGAAAAAGATGTAATATTAATCTATGTTGCATTGAGATGCTTACAGTATTTTGAATATACTATTTTGTTGTGTAACCACAAAAGTAAGTTATATTTCAATTTTGAACTGTATAGAGAATGAAGGGTTTCTACTTAAACTAAAAGATTAAAGTTTGTTGTGCTAACACAAGGCTATTAATGTTTTAGAGGCAAAAAGTTTTTGAGAGTTGCATAAAATGCAATTGAAAAGGAGTTCTACACTTTGAACTTATAATAGGTTTGTTTGTGGCAACCACAAAGATTTTTTATAAAGGAATTAGGATCTTATTCTCACTAAAAAAATCAATAAGAGGGTTATCACTATTTTAGTGAAAAGATATAATTAAAATTAAAGTCACTAAATTTAATGTATGTTTGTCAATCATGAGTTGTTTGCTTATATATTTGTTCATTTATTATGTAAGTTAAATGGCTTCTTCAACTTTCATTACGTTTCAATTTGGATTCAAATAAATTGACTGATCAAAATTAATGTTGACTGGTTTGAGAACCTAAAAATGAGTACTCAGTTAAGAAAAACTCTCCTATATTCTTGATGCCCCTGATCGCTAATCATTAAGAAAGAGTGATGGCCACAGGATGAAGATAAGTCCACATACAAGATATTGAAAAAATAATGTCACTTAACTGTCAATGCATCATACTTTGCCTCTATGAATAATGAATTACCAGAGGGTATGCATGATAGCATGGACACTTAGTCCATATTGCTCAATCTAAAAGAAACTTTGTGAGAGCATAGTAGGACTGCTAGATATGAGATATCTAAGCAATTATTTTATACAAAAATTGATAAAATGGACATCCATACAAAATCAATGTTTTCGATGCTAATTGACCTAAATCACTCGATTAAATCAATTAGGTTTTGTAATGGATGGAGAGTTAAGTCAAGGATTTGATCTACAATCACTCCCAGTAATTATTTTCTCAGTTTGTCATGAACTATTAAATGATACAAACTAAATTCTCTTGCATGTATCTGAGTTGTTAAATATGCCTCCAAGTAGCAGAAAGCCATGAATCAAGAAAGTAAAGGCTCCTCTTCTTCTTGTGAAAGGGATCTATTAAGAAGAAGCAGGCCCAAAGGGGTGTCAAAGAGAGGTTGATATCCTAAACTGGTAATATACGAATAAGAAGAAAAAGGGGAAAGAAGATCTCATGGGACAAACGACCTATTGTTCAATTGCGGCCAAAAGCAGGCATTGGAAGAGGAATTGCAAGAGGCTTACCTTGCAACCATGAATGTCCTGGTGCTTAAATAATGCCGGCCAGAAAGATATGGTTGAGATACAGTCTATGATTATCATTAAAATTCTTTTATTTCAAAATTCTTGGTTATTAGATAACGCGAGCTGTGGTTTTCATAACTCTGGCAAATCTCTTTGCAGGGTTGCTGCAAGTGAAAATAGAGTTTGAATAAAGTGACTTCAAAGCTCTATGGCGCTAGGATGGGAGGAATCTTTCCAAGGCAGAAGCTATATGGGACCAAATATATTGAAGTTACCTGGTTTATGAAAGATTCTTAGAGCTTACAAATTAATATTATATGCTAAATCAATTAGAATATTATATTGTCTATACCGTTGTTATTAAAACAAGGTTATAGTCTTAATGTCAACGAGCGAAGGTTGCTCGACTCAAAATATTCAATGAAAACACATGTTGTTTTTGGCATATTTAGCATGGTTTTGCTTGACTCTAGTTTGGGGATGGATAATATAGTTTCATTTTATTGAATGAAAATGGAAGACATAAGAGAGTTGACAATAATATAGACTAATAGACTTGGCATTATCGAATTAGGTTCAATATTATGTGAGGCTTAGATTAAACAAGTTTATACAAAGAATAGTTCTTGTGATCCTGTTGTATTTATGGAATGCATTGGGACTTGTGAATCATGCTTATGGGGAAATGACCAAGATGTCCATTTAATGGAACATAGAGAAAGGATTAAATTAAGTGTTATTAGGGAACTATATACATACGGATGGTGATGGTGGTCCGTATGATTATATCAATGGTATAGGAGAGGATACTCTTATTTTATACATTCATTAATGATTTAATCTAGATTGGATATTGGTGTACTTGATGAAACACAAATTAGTAGCCTTTTGATAAATTGTTGTAGAGAGTATCGAAAGTATGGTCAAAAAAATAAACAGACAATGTGTAATAAAATCTACAATCTGATCGGGGAGGAGAATACTACCATAGATACCTATCATTTGGACTATCCCTACATCATTTCATGGCATTCACATTTTGCTCGATATTAAAAATAGATACATCAATATGTAACTGATAAAGACCGTTAATAAGAAAACTACTTGCAATTTTATTTCTTTCATAAAGAATGTTACAATGGTCCTTATGAAAACTAATGACAAAGCCTTCTAGTGCTAGGCATGAAATAGAAATTAAATTCCTGCTTGCCGTAGGCACATAATAATAATCTTTTAATACTAAGTCTAAACCAGATAGTCGTCGAAGAGGGTATGTTTCCACGGCCATAGTAGCAACTCTTACTCCATTTCTGATGCATAGGATTATCTCACCATCCCTTAGCCACCTGCTATCCTCAAGATCCTACATGGAAGTGCACAAATGAGCACTAAAACAAGAGTCAATCACTCAACTGGATGTAGAGGAAATTATAAGGTTAGACTCAATAATGGACATACCTCCAGAAGGACCTGCCTCCTTCTTATTCTTAAGGGTGGCCCAGTAAGTAGGATAGTTTCGCTTTCAATGGCCGTCAGTGTTGCAATGAAAATACTTATCTTTGTCAGCGGCCTTCTTCTTGAGCTCTGTCTTTTTCTTCTCTCCTCTTTTCATCTTTTATTTTTTCACAAACTTCTTCTTCTTTCCAAAAGACTTACTCTTGGAAGAAGTTCATTCTATAGCAAGCACTGAGCCTTTAGAACCTTTCATAGAAAGCTCAGTAGTAACCAGCATATTCATAAGCTCGGTTAGGGTATTTTGAAGTTTATGCATATGGTAGTTCATGATGAATTGCCCATATGCATCAGTCAAAGATTATAGAATTATATCATTCTGCAGTTCCAGATCCAACTTCACTCCGATCTTCTCAAGCTCGTTCAAGTCCTTGATCATGATCAAACAATAATCTTGGACTAACTATCCATCATGCATTTTAGCCTTGAGCAGTCATTTAGTGACTTGATTCTTGGCTACGCAACTCTGTTCATCAAACATCTCTTATAGGTGAGCCAACATTTGATGGGTAGTCTTGATATCTTCATATTGGTGTTGAAGCTCATCAGACATCGAGCCCAACATGTAGTATATGGCCTTGTTATCTTTGTCCGTTCACTTATCAAGAGACGCTCTCTATTCAGCAGATGAACGAGCTGGTAAGGTGCGAGGGTCCTGGTCCAATACATGAGTTAACTTCTCGAAACGTAAAATAATTTTGAAGTTTCAAAGCTAATCCTAGTAATTGGATTCGATCAGTCTATGGGTGTCCAAGATACGTGTTAGTGGATTGGAAGCAGATATTTTTCTATAGAGAGTCAAAGTTTCTAGTTAGATATTGTAATTAAGACTTGACCAATATGTTTAGGGATTTCATTTTTAAACAAATTAGCTCTCATTATTTTCTCGAATCTCTATGCTCCCTCTATAGAGATGTGAAAATCTCTACGATTAATGATTTCTAGTGGGTGGTGCGGTTCCACCAATTGACTCATCACCTTACCTAACAGTTATTGGTGATGGATTAGCCAATGAGTGAACAACTCATGTTCAATGATTCTCTAATCATGGTGCACCCAAGCTTGATCTCTAATTCATGAATCTCACCATGCTCGAAATATTGATCCACTCCTTAGTTAAGTCAGACCCACCATTTGCATAGATTAGATTTCTAATTGAGTCTCTCACTGTATCTAGAATATTGAGCCCAATCCATCCTCCTGCCCGTAGCATCCAATGCCTAATAGACATGGTTGCATCTTTTCGGTGCAACTAAACCACTATAACTAGCCGAGAACAATCAACCTCGGGAAGGGCGTGCATGTCTACAATGGTGGAAGACCATGGACTTAATCTTTTCTTAGAGAGATTTAATTTAGGTCTCATTAAACTAGACTTGACATAGTCATTACCATTATGACTAACCTAGTGGCATGGGTTAGCTCGGATTATTGACCACCTCAGATCAGGACTGAACCAACAAATATGGCCAGGTAAGTGAGATCAATGGAAGGGATATGCCATTAACTCGATAAGAATGCATTCGAGTCGAGTAGGTCCCAATTAAAAACCAATCAGTCATATCTGCCAAACTTACCTTAGACACCAAATTGTTGAGCCAGAACCAATCGGATTAGCTTACAATCCAAACTCTAACCACTGAGCCTAATTAGGTCTTAGCTTGATCGATCACTCATGTGATTCGATCTTGATCCAAACTTAATCCTATTAGGCTGGTCAATTTAAGCACTCTTGATCCTATGTAACCAACTCTTGATTCGGTTTGATCAACTGCTTAGACCTAATTGAGCTACCCAAGTCTGAACCCAATTTTATGAATATGTCTTAGATCTAAAAATTCTTAATTTTAGACCTAACATATTTTATAATCTTAATTCTTAATTAAGTTTAGGGTTCAAAACAAAATATGCATAATAAAATCCTAGGTTTTCAGGATCTAGGGTTTTGCAGAAAAGTAAGTTTTGGGTTTCTGATTAAGGACGAACGCGCAGCACCCCTACATATCATAAGAGCATCCATCAAATAAAAGGAGAGGGCCTTTAAACCCTTACTTTGTTCTTATGACTGGACGGCCAAGGAGAATGCCTTAATCAGAAATATGCAAACTACTAAAACTAATTAGATCTAACATCATATATCTGTTCATATATAAAAATTGATCTAATCTATAAATATGTTTTGCATACATCTCATGTATCATATTATGCATATTTTTAGATCTAAATTATCTCATAATTTATCTAAAAAATAAATTTAAATTGATCTCATCAAAATAAATTCTATTCTAGATAATTATGTAGAACTATTCTACAACTAGTCTAAACATGCATTCATCATATCTCATATGAATCAAAATTAAATAATTTTATTTTATATTTTTTAGATATTATTATAATATTTATAACATTAAAAATTATTAAATAAATTAATCTAAAATTATAACTTAATCAAATTAAATTATGATCATGCAAGACTATATATAGAACAATTCTATTTCACAACTAGTGATGCATCTTGTAGAACTTAGATCTAAATTATTTAAATTTAAATTTTTTAATTTTAGATCTAATCACATTTCATGTGACATCTAAAAATATTTAATTATTAGATTAAAAATAATTTTAAATTAGATCTAAATAATTTATGAGAACCTAGCTCTGATACTAGTTGAAGAGAAAATCCTAATTTTTTGGATCAGGTTCGTTCAGATCTGATTGGATCAAGAGAGATATTTCAAAATTTTTTTCTTTTGAATCCAAATCAGATCTACGATATTTTAGATCAAATTTTATAGATCTAATAAAAATAAAAATAAATTAAAATAGATTTAATTTTGTACCTTATTGTTGGGTAATCAGATTATCCTTTGATGATCCTGCTGATTGCCTGAGATTTTAGATCTAGCCATGCAAGTGCCTGGCCTATATCGGTATCCACTCAGACTGGATCTAGAGATCTTCTTCTTCTTTATCACTTCTCCAAATATCAAATCTAGATCTGATTTGGAGGATCTTCAAAACTCCTTTTGAAGATCGGGTATCATCTCTTGCAGCAGTGCTGCCTTCTTCCTTTCTCGTTACCTTTCTCTTGCTTGGATCGCACCAAACTGGAGCCCAAATCCCCTTGGGCATAGAGAGGAGAGAGAGGACCTAAAGATGGCATGGAGGAGATAGAGGGGCAGCCTTGTGGCATGGGCAATGGTCTAAGATCTTTGAATCTAGGCGTAGATAGGGTTTATACAGATCCTATTGCACCATGCAGTGCCACATCATCTGGCCAATCATGTCACTTTATGCAATCAGATCTAAATCTGATTGATGAAATGGCATCACCTAATCCAATCAGATAAGAGCCTCTCTAAATCATCCTTAGATGGTGCCTAAGACTGATCAAAGTCTAATCTTTGGTGCCACCAAGGGGCAAACCCCGAAGTAATTGGAGTCCCATCTATATGGGACTCCAGGCACCTCTATCCATGGGCGCATGCCTCCCTAGACATGTGCCCCTAGTCCACCTACTTTTTAGTAGGTTGACTAGTTCAAAATCAATCTTTTATGGGTGTATGACACATGGACAGATGTCTGAGTGTCAAAGATCAATGTTTGATCAAAGTCAAAAGATAAGAATTAGCAGGTGACGGAAAATGATAGGTGTTGTCTCAAATTTATCTCATAAATTAAGACAACCCTTTTCTGACTTGGACAAGTTCTAGTCAAACCATGTAAAGATACCTGAGTGAGTATAAACACATTTGGCTCATTCAAGACAACTTAAAATGATAATTGAAGGAGAACATTAGGCTCAATCGTGTGCTAGCATGATTTCCTTGAACCTAGTTGAATCTAATTCAAATCAATTGAACTGGATTAGTCTAGTTGATGATATCCAGATCCAAATTCTTGTTTGTATAACCCAATTAGGTTCAGTTCTATATGGTAATGAGATATGTCATGATCTCTATCATCGACATCACCGAAACATCTTTCGATGGTTCAGAACTTTTTTGATTTAGACAACTAGAATGATCGATCATGCAAATCATCTAATTGCTCCCAAAATCCACCAATGACACCTAGCAGTATATGGTGGTAATCAATCAGAACTGAAAATGAACCTCTCAGTGCAGCTACCTATGTAATTAAGGTTTTCTATCTTGAGCTCCGATCAGATTAGGGTTAAAGTGAACTCGTCAAACCCTAATTTCTGTCATATGATTTAATCATTTGATTCAAGTCTGATGTGAAAATCTTAATAGAAACTCTTTCTATTATTTCACTCTGCCATGGCCATGGGCTTATGGACTTGATTCTCATGATCATCATAGGGCTGCTCCTCATCTACCGAGGTAGATAGATTCCCTCTTGGTGCAATCCAATTCCTACAATGAACATGCTATAGCCAACATACGCCTCATAATTTTGAATGGCTAGAAGACCGAGTCATGGTGTAGTCAAACTATAACACCCTCAAGGTGAACTACCGATGCACCTCAGGTCAAAGAACTAGACACACCACTGCAGCTTCAAGCTAGTCATTAACTAGAAGGTAGACTTCCTAATGACTGCTCGAGGTGGTCACGCTCAGTGCCCTCATTCTCTAATGAGTACCTATACTCTCGCTCCGATATCTCTACACCATAGACTCAAGACTCATCTACTATAAAGAAGAGATTGCACACCAACCTTTCAGATCAATCATCATCCCCATGATGATCCTACGATCGGAAGCATTTTATGATTTAATAATGAAAATTCATGTCTTAATTTTCAACTCTTGAAATTATGAACTATCATTACCATTAACTTAAGGAATGCATCATAGACACAAAATACACATTGTGATAGAAAAAATAACCTATTTTATTATTTATAGTCAAAATTATAATTTTATCCTTAGAAGTGTACAACAAGTGTCAGCCAATTCTAGCTTCTAGAGCACACATATCTAACAGTATCTTTCATGAATGAGACAATGAATGAATGAATCACTTTATAATTTCCACAAATACTTATGTTGGTCGCTCTAAGAGGGAGAGGGTGTGAGACCCAAAATTATCCCATGAGGGGAGGGTGTGAGGCCCACCTTTTTCTATCTCTTTAATCTTCATTTTCTTGAGATTCAGTATTCCTACTATCCCAATTCATCTTCACCATCTACCTACATAAGCCTATTCCACCAAAAGAAGATCTGTCTTGTCCAAGATTTTCATCTATCATGCAGAGAGAGAAAGAGTGATCTATTATTCTACAGATCAAATGTTGATAAGGACCTTCTTTCCTTCTCAACTAATCTTTGATTTTTACTTATTTCTTTTAGATCCAATGTTGATAAAGACTCAGTTCTTTATCGATAGATTTGCTTGGTTAAAAGATTAAGAGCCCTAATTAGAATAGTTTCTTAACTACCATGATTCGAATTCTTCTTATCCTTTTTTTGGATTTCTATCTATCTATTTACTTTATTATTACTAGTTATTTACTGATCTCTAAAATGGCATTCATCAGCATCATTTAGATTGATCATGCTTTGATCTAGTGTCAATAAGTCACACCTTCTTAGCAGAGTATAGATAACTATACTATCTATCTTGAGAATAATGTGCCACAGTCGGACGTGATTTATTATTGATGAATGGAAGGAAGCTTGATCTTTCCTTTTTTTTAGGCTGTCCTGCATCAATTTGGTATGAGGATCGGATTGGTTAGGGCTTTAGTTTAAATTCTACAATTTAAAATTCCTACAAGTTAAATTTTCATAATTTAAATTTCATAATTTACTTTTCAGTATTTTATTCTTTCTTACTGCATCTTATTCGTGCATCCTGGACTTGCATGACCACTAGATCAGGTACCCAATACCAACATCCTACTTTCCTACCCAGTACCAACATGGATCCCAATACAACAGCCATCATTAATGCCCTGACTGAGGAGTTTGATGACATGAAAGATTTTATGAAAACTATGAGTGAAAGAATAATAGTACTAGATGAAACTAGGCAAAGACAATCTGAATCAGAGTCTCCCCAACTACCTATAGGACAGAGAAGAAGGAACCTTGACCTAGATCGACCTATAGCAGCATGCCCCCATCATAACCTATTCAACCAGGATGAGCATGTCCTTAGAAATGTGAAGATCTAAGCCCCATGTTTTGATGGTTGTCTAGATCTGAGAGAGTACCAAGATTGGGAATCGGGCATGGACCACTATTCTAGATGGTACAAAATATCTAAAGCAAGGAGAGTTAGGTTTGCTAGGATGAAGTTGGTTAGGCAATCCCGACTTTATTGAGAAAGTGTTGAATATCTTCTCAACCAGAGAAGACAAGATTCGCTAGAAACCTAAGATAAAATGAAGGAGAAACTCAGAGAAAAATACCTTTCCACCTCCTACCAACAAAGACTTTTAGATCAGTGATAGAGACTTACTCAAGAAAATAGATCAGTCACAGAGTACATCATGAGATTTGATGAGTACCTCATGAGATGTGGAGTAAGTGAAGATAGGATTGTTATTTTGTCTAGATTTAGAGCTGAATTACGAGAAGATATCCAGCATGAGCTCCTTTTGTGAGAGGTAACCACGTTAGAACAAGCTTATCAACTTGCCTTAGACTTTGAGAGATTTTTTAGGTATTCGACCATCCATCATCGTGAACCTAGCTGAGTAACCCCTTCTGAATTGAGATCCAATACTACCCAGACTCCTAGTAATGGACCTCCACCTACAAATCCTATTATGAGAAAAGAAGATAAAGGAAAAAGAGTTGTAGGAGAGTTATCTAAGAGAAGTAGTTCTCGATCCCACTGCTTCAAGTGCCATGGTTACGGTCATTTCGCTGCACAATGTCCCAATCGATCATTATTTATGAAAGAATTAGAAGAGAAAACTCTAGAAAATATTGAGGAAAAAGTTTATGAAGCTGATCCAAACTTAGCAAAGTAGTTTGAGAGTACTGAGAAAATCCTAAGTTTTGTTGCACCGAAGTCAGACCTTAGGCTTGGAGTCATTACGTATGTTCTAGCACAGACTAAGGAGAGTGAAGACTGACGTAGGACTTCTATTTTTCACACCTTCATAAAATTTAGTGATAAAATTCATAAGGTGATCATTGATAGCAGTAGCTATATCAATGCCATCTCCACCGACATGGTTAAGTGATTAGGATTAGCTCCTATAGATCATCCCAGTCCATACCGTGTGTCTTGGATAGATTCGTCCTCTATTTCAATCAAAATTAGATGTCGTGTTCCCATCCAGCTCCATTCTTATTAGGATCATGTTTGGTGCGATGTCTTACCCACGGAAGTTGGAAATATCATATTAGGTCGGCCTTGGCTGTTTGATAATTATGTTACGATTTATGGCGAACCAACTCCTGTAGTTTAACTTATAAGGATAAGAAGATCACGATCAATCCTTCCCCACCTAAGGCTACTATTGGGGATAAATTCCGCTGCCGCCGAAGTCTAGTCTGAAGCTTAGTATAATGCCTCTGGTAATCATGGAAGAGCTTCAATCGAAAATTCTCTCCCTAGCAGTCGGATTCATTTAGTTGCCGAACTATCCAGCAGCCAAACATAGCCAAACTTCTCAGCGGCCAAGCTCTAGTCGAACCTCTTCAGTCGGCCAAACATTTCAGCAGTCGAACTTCTTTCAAACTTCTCCAGCAATCGAGCTTCTATGAAAGCCAAACTCCTTCCGAACCTCTTCAGTCGGCCAAACTTTTCAGCAGCCGAACTTCTTTCATACTCCAGTCGAGCTTCTATGGAAGCTGAACTCCTTCCAGACTCCAGTCGAGCTTCTATGGAAGCCGAACTCCTTCAAGACTCCTCCAGTCGGGCTTCTATGGGAGCCGAACTTCTTCCAAACTCCTCCAGCAGTCGGACTTTTATGGAAGTCGAACTCCTTCTAGACTCCTCTAGCAACCGAGCTTCTATGAAAGCCAAACTTCTTCCAGACTTCTCCAACAGCTGGGCTTCTACTGAAGCCGAACTCCTTTCGGACTCCTCCAGCAACCAAGCTTCTAAGGAAGCTGAACTCCTTTCGAACTTCTTCAGTAGTCGAGCTTCTATGAAAGTCAAACTCCTTCCAAACTCCTCCACCAGCCGAGCTTCTATGGAAGTCTAACTCCTTCCGAACTCCTCCAGCAGTAGGACTCCTATGGGAGTCGAACTCCTTTCGGACTCCTCTAGTCGGACTTTTATGGAAGCCGAACTTCTTACAAACTATTCCTTCAGATGGATTCCTACAGAAGATCCCACTATTGAAAGGTTATAATTATCATGATAATTATGATTGTCATTTATCAAGATAACACGATCGGCATTTATCAAGATAACACGATCGATATTTATCAAGCCAATCACGATCGACATTTATCAGGATGGTTATGACAGTCATTAATCAATGTAGTTACAACAAGCTCCGTTTATAAAAAGGGACCCTCTAGATACATTTTCTCTAAGCTTTCTTCTTCTTTCTGAAACTCTGTCGAACTCCTCTTTGAGCACTCCATTTCTATTGGATAGAAAAGCTAACTTGATCGTCGGAGGGTCCTACTAGGGTCACCACCACCAACTCTGGATGAAACTTTATTTTGTAGGTCACTGGTGGTGACCTTATCTTCCTCAACTCCAACTCGATCCAGCATCAACCAAATTCTGCACCAATGGAATTGGCGCTAGAAGGAGGGCCCTCTGTTCTTGAGGTTCCCTTGATCTTAAAGGAGTGCTCAGCAATGATCTAGAGTTCTTCCCAAAAAAAAAAGCCTCCCAAGAAAGCTTCGACCCAACGATCAATGGCTTCTACAGCTAGATCCCATCCAGATACATCAGTTCCCACTCCAATTTTGGTAACTCAAGCTCCACCTACAACCATAGTGGATCTGAAGTAGTTTATCCTACTGATGCGGTGGGTTCAGGGCCTCATCGAGATGGTGCAGGCCATGCGACAGCCCCCGATGGTGACTCCACCAAGAAACCCGCCATCAAGTTATCAAAAACTGATCCCAAGGAAGAGCATTTAGGCTAGCATGCTCATCATCACTAAGAAGGAGAAACAGAGAGCAGAGGATCTAAGTTTGGATCATGGTTCTCCTCTGGAGGAGATCTTTCCCATCTATAGCCGAAAGCCCTTCGAAGTCTGCGATCGAGACAACGTCCTCAATGACAAACTATGGAAGTTGAATCGATGGATTAAGGAGTTCGACCACGTCGCCCCAGCTCACCATGATGACATCCACATTGATCCTCCTTTCTCTTCTCAAATTATGCAAGAGCCCATTCCACCGAACTTCAAGCTCCCTCAACTTGAAAGCTACGATGGAACCACTGATCCAGTTGATTATCTGAAGACCTTCTAGACCATGATGCGGCTTCATGGTGCACCAAACACCATCTTATACTGAGCTTTTCCATCTACCTTAAAGGGAGTAGCAAGAAACTAGTACTCGACCTTGAAGCTAGGTACGATCTTCTTTTTTTATCAGATGAGCCATCAGTTCATGGCTCACTTCGTTAGCAGCCGATGACCACACCGAGGTTCGGATTCCCTGATAAATATCAAGTAGAAGGAGGGAGAATCCATCCAGACTTATATCATCTAATTTAACGATGCAGTAATAGAGGTCTGGGATCTGGATTAGTCTGCTGCAATGGCTGCACTCGAGGGCGGCCTTCAAAAGATCGATTTGCTCTTTTCTCTGAAAAAGAAATACCCCAGAAATTTTGTCGATCTACTAGCTCAGGCCGAGAGATATGCCTATGTGGAAGAAGTCTTCAAATTGAAGGACGAAGAAATCATAGAAAAGTGGTGGGCAGACGAGTCTAACAGACCCACCACCGATGGAAGGTCGACTGAAGTTTGGCCCTGCTCACGGACTCCCCTCAGATGCAAGCGAGTCCAAACTCCTCGAGCTCATCATCAAGGAAGCCTCGACAAAAGGATGCGAAGAAGTCCTCCTCCCAGAAGGTTCCACAACTATGCCCTCCTTAATGGTCCTCGAACTCAAGTTCTAATAGAAATCAAGAGTCAGCTACTAAGACCAGAGGAATTACGGTCTCCTCCAAACAAGCGCAATCGAAGCAAATACTGTCTCTACCATCGTGACCACAGCCACAATACTGAGGAATGCATTCAGCTTCGAGACAAAATCGAGGAGCTCATCAGAAAGAACCAATTGGGTCAATTCTTTCGATGCCACTCTGAAGCAGGAGAAGATCGACCAAGGGCGCTGCCATAGCCAGGAACAATAAGGAGGTCGGTCGCCTCTCGGTGTCATCAACGTTACCCCTGGGAGGCTTGGTACCTCGATGAGCCATCATCTCTCAGCCTCAAAGTCCAGAGAAGTTTTCTCTAAATTTATAAGGCTAGCATGAAATAGAGGAGGTCGTCCGGTCCGAAACTTATCGCCTGAAGGAACTCGAAGGAACAACACTCCTACAACCCTAAAATGCAAAAAATTTGGGAATGTGCTGCCAGTAATTTTCCTTCAATAAAATTCCTTCTTTTCAATATTATTATTTTTTGGTGCAAAAGCTATGTGATGATAGAGAAGAAGCAATCAATAGTGGCTGTGTTAGGAATAGGAGGAGAACCTCATCCTAATATGAGCAAGTTAAAGTTTTCAACCTCGGCTAGAGATAAAGATCTCTCCCGAGCATCCGAGTCAACCACGGCTAGAGATAGGATCTCTCCAGAGCATTAGAGTCAACCTCGATTGGAGACAAGATCTTCTTCAAGCATCCGAATCAACCGCGGCTAGAGATAAGATCTCTTTCGAGTGTTCGAGTCAACCTTGGCTTGGGATGGGATCTCTCCCAAGTGTTCGAGTCAACCTTGGCTAGAGATAAGATCTCTCCCGAGCGACTGTGCCAACCTCGACTAGAGATAAGATCTCTCACAAGTGATCGAATCAACCTCGGCTAGAGATGGAATCTATTCTGAGTGTTCGAGTCAACCTTGGCTAGAGAAAAGATCTCTTTCGAGCGATCGTGCCAACCTCGGCTAGAGATAAGATCTCTTCCGAGCGATCGAGTCAACCTCGATTAGAGATAAGATCTCTCCTGACCATGTTAGGAGCAGAAGAAGAACCTCATTCTAACATAAGCAAGTTAAAGGCCTCATTCATTTTAGACGAGATGGAGGGAGAGGTCCTGACAATGGCTCTTATGTGCCCCCACAGTCTGTTAGGAATAGACGGAGAACCTCATCCTAACATGAGCAAAGTCGACGGTCTTGTTAACTTTAGATAAGATGGAGGGAGAGGCCTTGACAACGGCCCTTATGTGGCCCCATAGCCCATTGAGAATAGGAGGAGAACCTCATCCTAACGTGAGCAAAGTCGAAGGCCTCATTCATTTTTGATGAGATGGGGGGAGAGGCCCTGACAATGGCCCTTATGTACCCCCACAGCCCGTTAGGAATAGGAGGAGAACCTCATCCTAACGTGAGCAAAGTCGAAGGCCTGCATAGCCCATTAGAAATAGGAGGAGAACCTCATCCTAACATGAGCAAAGTCGAAGGCCTCGTTCATTTTAGACGAGATAGGGGGAGAGGCCCTAACAACGGCCCTTATGTGCCCCCATAGGCTGATAAAAATAGGAGGAGAACCTCATCCTAACGTGAGCAAAGTTGAAGGCCTCATTCATTTTAGATGAGATGGGGGAAGAGACCCTGACAATGATTCTTATGTGCCCCGACAGTCCATTGGGAATAGGAGGAGAACCTCATCCTAACATGAGCAAAGTCGAAGGCCTCATTCATTTTAGATCAGATGTGGGGAGGCCCTGACAATGGCTCTTATGTGCTCCTACAGTCCATTAAAAACAAGAGGAGAATCTCATCCTAATGTGAGCAAAGTCGAAGGCCTCATTCATTTTAGACAAGATGGGGGCAGAGGTCCTGACAACGGCCCTTATGTGCCCCCATAGTCCATTGGAAATAGGAGGAGAACCTCATCCTAAAGTGAGCATAGTCGAAGGCCTCATTTATTTTAGATGGGATGCGGGGAGAGGCCCTGACAATGGCCCTTATGTGCCCCCACAGTCCATTAGGAATAGGAGGAGAACCTCCTCCTAACGTGAGCAAATTTGAAGGCCCCCACGGTCCGTTAGGAACAGGAGGAGAACCTCATCCTAACATGAGCAAAGTGGATGACCTCGGTCATTTTAGATGGGATGAAGGCCCCGAAGATGGCCCCATTATGCTCGACAACAACAGAAGACAAGATCTTCCCCAAGCTTCAACTATACCTTCAACCTCGACTGAAGATAAGATGCAGAGCCCTGAAGAGGACTTCGGTAGTCACCCTTTTTGTACTCCCTTCTTTCAAGTTTTGAAGTCGGGAGTGGTGGGACTATTGTTGGGGATAAATTCCACTCCCACTGAAGTCCAGTCTGAAGCTTAGTGTAATGCCTCTATTAATCATGGAAGAGCTTTAACCGAAAATTCTCTTCCTAGCAGTCGGATTCATTCAGTGGTCGAACTACCCAGCGGCCAAACCTAGCCGAAGTTCTTAGCGATCGAGCCCTAGTCGAACCTCTTCAGTCGGCCGAACTTCTTAGCAGTCGAACTTCTTTCGAACTCCTCCAGCAACCAAGCTTCTATAGAAGCCAAACTCCTTCCAAACTTTTCTAGCGGCCGAACTCCTTCCAGACTCTAATCGGGCTTCTATGGGAGTCGAACTCCTTCCAAACTCCTCCAGTCGGGCTTCTATGGGAGCCGAACTCTTTCCAAACTCCTCCAATAGTTGGACTTCTATAAAAGTCAAACTTCTTCCAGACTCCTCTAGTAATCGAGCTTTTACAAAAGCCAAACTCCTTTTAGACTTCTCCAGTAGTCGGACTTCTACTAAAGCCGAACTCCTCCAACAATCAAGCTTTTATGGAAGCCGAACTTCTTTCAGACTTCTCTAGCTGTCGGACTTCTATGGAAGCCAAACTTCTTCCAGACTCCTCTAGCAGTCGAGCTCCTATGAGAGATGAACTCCTTCCAAACTCCTCCTCTAATTGGGCTTTTATGAAAGCCAAACTTCTTAAAAACTGTTCCTTCAGACGGATTCATACAAGCAATCCCACTATTGAATGGTTATAATTATCACGATAATTACGATCGTCATTTATGAAGACAATGCGATCGATCTTTATCAAGATAACACGATCGACATTTATCAAGTCAATCACGATCGACATTTATCAGGATGGTTATTACGGTCATTAATCAAGATAGTTACAACAAGCTCCATTTATAAAAAGGGACCCTCCAGATATATTTTCTCTAAGCTTTCTTCTTCTTTCTAAAACTCTATCGAACTCCTCTCTGAGCACTCCATTTTTGTTGGACAGAAAAGCTAACTTGACCATCGGAGGGTCCTACCGGAGTCACCACCATCAACTCTAGATGGGACTTTATTTTGCAGGTCACCGACGGCGACCTTATCTTCCTCGACTCTAGCTTGATCTGGGGTCAACCAAATTTTGCACCAACAGCTACCAATAGAAAGATAGGCGATGGTCCAAAAGAAAACATCAAAAAAAAAGCCTCCATCTGATAGGTGCTAAGGAATTAGAGATGACTATGAGTAAAGGATCACCAGTTTAGATGATTGCTGCGAGAGAAGTTCGTGAGGATCCTAAGATAGATCATCCTAAGGAAGTAGTCAGCATTCTTAATGAATTTATTGATGTTTTTTCTAAGGATCTATCAGATCACTTACCACCCATGAGAGACATTCAAAATGCCATTGATTTGGTACCTGGATCTACCCTACCCAATTTGCCTCATTATAGGTTGAACCCCACTAAGCATCGAGCTACAAAGGCAAGTTGGAGAGCTGATAAAAAAGAGGATTCGTGAGAGAGAGTTTAAGTCCTTATGTAGTTCCTGCACTATTGACTCCAAAGAAGGATGGAACATAGAGGATGTGCATAGATAGTTGTGCCATTAACAAGATCACCATTAAGTACCATTTTCCCATTCATTGGTTAGATGACATGCTAGATATGATGGCCGAAGCCATTATTTTCTCTAAGATTGATGTCAAGAGTGGTTACCATCAAGTAAGTATTAGACCGGGAGATGAGTGGAAAATAACTTTTAAGATGAAAGATGGTTTATATGAGTAGATGGTGATGCCATTTGCGTTATCTAATGCCCCTAGTACATTCATGAGATTGATGACCCAAGTACTACGATCATTATAAGAGTGTTTGTAGTCGTGTACTTTGATGACATTTTGATCTATAGTCGAACTAGGGAGGACCATCTAGATCATCTCTGAAAAGTCTACCAAGTCCTTAGAATAGAAAGTCTATATGCCAATTCTAAGAAATGTGCTTTCATGATGGATCGTATCAACTTCTTAGGTTTTATTATTACCCCCGATGGTGTGTCTACCGATTCTGAAAAGATCAAAGCAATAGTTGAGTGGTCGGTACCCAAGAGTGTGCATGATGTGTGAAGTTTTCATGGATTAGCAACATTTTATCATAGGTTCACAAAAGAGTTTAGTGCCATAGTCGCTCCAATCACTGATTGTATTAGAAAGGAAGATTTTGAATGGACTAAAGCAGCCAATAGAGTCTTCCTAAACATTAAGGACAAAATGACCCACGCCTCAGTCCTACGTTTACATGATTTTTCCAAGGTTTTTGAAGTACTATGCGATGCATCAAGAGTTGGGATTGGTGGTGTCCTTAGTCAAGAAGGTCATCTGGTAGCATATTTTAGCGAGAAACTTATCGATTCTAAACTAAAGTATTCTACCTACAACAAGGAGTTTTATGCGGTAGTCCAAGCCCTAAGTTACTGGAGACATTATCTACTACCGCAAGAATTTATTTTATACTCAGATAATGAAGCCTTCCGATTTCTAAATTTCCAAAAGAAACTGAATCATACACATGGTAGGTGGGTCAAGTTTTTGCAAACCTATACTTTTGTTTTGAAACACCGTGTGGGTGTAGAGAATTGCACTATTGATGTCCTAAGTCATCGTCATACTTTGTTGTCCACCATTAGTATAGAGGTTGTTGGTTTTGATAAGATTTAAGAAGATCATAAGGAGTGTCCAGATTTTGGCAGCATACTTATCATTTTACGAAAAGGACCATCTAGAGAATACAGTGAATATATCCTTCAAGATGGTTACTTATTTAGAGGAGCTAGACTGTGTGTTCCTCGTACATCTTTTAGAGATTTTCTAGTTTGGGAACTACATGCTGGATGATTAGCTAGACACTTTGGTAGGAATAAAACCATAGAATTGATGGAAGTACAATTATTTTGGCCAAGCCTGAAAAGAGATGTTGTTCGAATTGTTGCCCAGTGTAGAACGTGTGCCGTGGCCAAGCAAAAAAATAGAACACAAGCCTATACACACCCTTACCTATACCAAAATGTCCATGGCAAGATGTTAGCATGGATTTTGTTCTAGGCTTACTTAAGACAGTTAGGAAGCATGATTCAGTTCTAGTGATTGTAGATAGATTTTCAAAAATGGCTCAATTTTTTGTCCTGTTGCCAAACATCAGATGCTTCAAAAGTTGCAAGAATATACTTTGATGAGATTGTTAAATTGCATGGATTACCTAAAACTATTATGTCTGATAGGGATGTTAGATTCATGAGCTACTTTTGGAAAACCCGATGGCACCTTCTAGGCACAAAATTGAAATTTTCTTCTATCTTTCACCCACAAATTGATGGTCAGACTGAAGTGGTCAATAGGAGTCTTGGAAATCTATTGCATTGCTTGATTGGGGAACATATGGGTAACTGAGATCTTTTATTGCCCCGAGCTGAATTTGCATATAATAGCTCTATTAATAGGTCCATTGGCATGAGTCCTTTTGAAGTAGTTTATGGATATCAGCCTAGAAAACCAATAGACCTTATCCCACTGCCCATGCATGATAGAATTTCCGAATCTATAGAGTCATTTGCATAGCATGTCAAGAGTTTACATTAAAAAATCAATAAAAAAATTAATATTAGTAATAAAGTTTATAAACAGAATGCAGATTCTCATCAACGTGCCCAAGAGTTTGTGGAAGAAGACCATGTGATGGTTTGAATGAGGCCTGAATGATTCCCACCAAAAATCGTCAAGAAGTTACATGCTCGAGGAGCAGGTCCATTTAAGATTTTAAAGAAGATCGGATCAAATGCATATGTTATGGACCTACCTTTTGGAATTAGCTCTACTTTTAACATTGTAGATCTCGTCGTCTATAAAGAGCCAACTTGGATACCTAGTGAGCCATTTGAGTCTGAACCAACCTTTGAGAGAGAGCCTATTCCTGAATGTCCATCAGCCAAAATGTCAAAGCATTATTAGATTGAGAGAATTTTGGATGAGCAAATCATCTCCACTCAGAGTCGAGGCTATCAACAGTACTTAGTTAGATGGCAAGGTCGATCGGAGTCCAAGGATACCTGGATCACTCGAGAAGAGCTATAGTGTATTGATCCTGATTTGCTTGAGCATCACCAGAGCAAAATCGACCCCCACTTGATAGGGTCGAGTTCTCCCCACCCTGAGAGAATTAATGCAGACATAAGAGCCATCAGAAGTCGGCAACATAATTTAGATTCAATTTAGATTGAAGAAGCCATATTAGAATAACTCTACTTTAGTTATTTTGTTCTAGTCCTTTTGATTTAACCAATTAGTTCTTTTGATGCATTTAGTTTTGGGTCCATAGGATCATACTTGGATTTATTTTGGATTAAGCCTTATTTAGAAAGAGACCATCATAAAGAAGCAAGCTTCATCCACATCATCTTTGGAGCCACCACCCTCCGCACGCCCAGGGAGGAAATACACATGCCAGCATGTGCCATGCCCAAGGATCCTCATACCAAGTTGTGCCAGGCATCAAGCACCCACATGGAGTTTCTTTTCTTCCCTAGGATTTCTTAACAGTTATTGATTTCTTACTTATTTTGTTAAAAGGCTGATTTCTTTCTTATGGTTCCATAAAAGATAGATATGATATATTATTGTATTTGGAAACCATACATAATGTTTTACTTTTTTGTTAGGAGGGTTAATTTTTTCCTTGTAAAGAAAATAGGATTTCTAAAGAAATAGGGCTCTTAGGGTTGTATATAAACCCATCTATCTTTCATGAATAAGACAATGAATGAATGAATCACTTTACAATTTCCATAAACACTTGTGTTGGTCACTCCGAGAGGGAGAGGGTGTAAGACCCAAAATCACCTTACGAGGGGAGGGTGTGAGGCCCATCTTTTTCTATTTCTTTTACCTTCATTTTCTTGAGATTCAGTGTTCCTACGATTCCGATTCATCTTCACGATCTACCTACATTAGCCTATTCCACCAAAAGAAGATTTGCCTCCTCCAAGATTTTCATCTATCATGTAGAGAGAGAAAGAATAATCTATTATTCTACAGATCAAACATTGATAAGGATCTTTGTTCCTTCTCAACTGACCTATGATTTTTATTGATTTTTTTTAGATCCGATGTTGGTAAAGACTCAGTTCTTTATCGATAGATTTGCTTGGTTAAAAGATTAAGAGCTCTAATCAGGGTAGTTTCTTAACTATATGATCCGGATTCTTCTTATCTTTTTTTTGGATTTCGTACAGGCTTAATTTCTTGCTATCCTTTATTTCATTTATATATTTTTTTTTGTAATTATTCATGAGCATGTTTAATTTCTGCTATCTATCTATTTACTTTATTATTGCTAGTTATTTACTTATCTCTAAAATAGCATTCATCAGCATCATTTAGATTGATCGTGCTTTGGTTCTGTGTCAATCAGTCATGCCTCCTGAGTAGAGTATAGGCAACTATACTATCTGTCCTGGGAATAATGTGCCATGGCTGGATGTAATTTGTTATTGACGAACGGAAGGAAGCTTGGTCTTTTCTTTTTTTTTAGGCTATCCTGCATTACTAGGACTCTGAGTCCTACTTATCTGGGACTCTTTGATCAAGGTTCCATTAGTCTGAGACTCTATGATCTTGAGATCCATTCGTTTAGGACACTAGGTTCCAGGGTCCCACTAGATTGGGACTCCTTAAGAGTTTCATATTGATGGAACTTTGATGCTAGGTAACCCATCCAATTAAGATTTTAATATTTTTGGAGGATTAATTAGCAATTTGATTATTGATTAGATTAATTTGATTGAGTGATAATGATTTCATCAAGTTCAATTAAATTTGATTCGATTGGATTTGACCCGATCAGGTCGTGAGATGACCTAATCGTTAAGAGAGATTCGATCCTGATTTGATCAGGACCTAGACCTAATTAATTTCTAATTTGATTAAAATTTTATTGATTTGAATTAAGCCAATTTGGTTGGGTTAAACCTAGTCTAATTGATTTAAATTAATTGATTTGGTTTAAACCAACTACGACCAAGTCAAATGAGATTTAAATTTAAATTCTCCCTAGCGCCCACCATATTTGACTTTTCCACCTTGACCCATGCCCTCCTCTAATTTTTGCATGAGATTTCTCACATAGGAATGAATGTGCACCCTTCCTCTCTTCTGCCTTTGACCTGATCTAGGGGTTGGACCAGTTCAAACTAAGTTGAATTTTGAATTCAACTTGGTTGGTTTGAAATTTGAAAAACCTAATCTCTTTCTTATCCTACCTATCTTTTGTCACACTTTTTTTGGGCAATTTCAGATTGAGGGTGAGCAGAAGGAGAGTCCTTCTACTCTTCATCCTCTGGGATAGGTGTTGGGAAAGGATAAGACCCCATTTGAATTCAAATACTAGAAATTGGTTGAAACTAGTTCAACCAATCCTAAACTATCCACTCCACACAAAACTTCTACTTATTTTTCATGTAATAAATAATAATAATTTTTGTACACAAAGCCAAAGGGGATATATTTTTGTGGTAAAAATTTGAAAGCAATTGGAAATTGGTTTTGGGCAAAAAAAAATCCTAGAGTGAAGGTGAGCAGAGTCCTACAATACTTTATTTTTCCTTCATGCCTCTATTCTCTTCTAATTTTCATATCTAAGGACACCCAATTTTTAGATATGATCTAAATAGGGTTTATAGATTCAAAAGTTGTCTTTCCATGAAAACTTATTTCATGGAAAAACTCCATATAGAGAAGGCGTGAGAGGATTTTCAGTGCGTCAGGATTTTTGGGCCATCTGATTGCCAAGGGATATCGGGACTATCATGAGACATTTTTTTCAGTGGCAATGCTTAAATCTATTTGCATCATACTTGCGATAGCGGCATATCTAGACTATGAGATCTGATATATGGATATAAAAATAGCTTTCCTAAATGAAGAGCTGGATGAAGAGGTGTATATGATACAGCCTGAGGGTTTCACATCCATAGACGAGTCTAAGGTGTGCAGGCTTTAAAGATCCATCTATGAATTGAAGGAGGCATCTCGGAGTTGGAACATTCATTTTAATCAAGTAATCAAAACATATGGCTTCGTTAAGAATGGAGATGATCCTTGCATGTATAAATGGGCTAACGATTCTATTATTGTATTCCTTGTACTATATGTTGATGACATTCTCTTAATCAAAAATAACATCTCTGCATTACATGGAATAAAGGTTTGGCTGTCATCTCATTTCTTCATGAAGAATTTGGGAGAAGCTTCCTACATCCTAGGGATAAGGATCTATAGGGATAGATCTAAAAGATTGCTAGGATTATCCCAGTCCACATACATTGATACAGTGTTGAAGAGGTTCAACATGGAGAATTTCAAGAAGAGCAATCTCTTGATAGGTCATGAAATTTTGCTCTCAAAGAGGGATTATCCGATAACTTCTTAAGAGAGAGAGCATATGAGTTGAATATCATATGATTCGATAGTTGATTCTATTATGTACGCCATGATGTGTATGGTACTAGACGTGGCATACTCACTAAGGATAGTGAGCAGATACCAGTCTAACCCAGGTGAGAATCACTGGATGGTTGTGAAGATAATTCTGAAGTATTTAAGAAATACCAAGGACCAGTGGCTCATCTATGGAGATACTGACTTAAAACCTATGGGATCTACTGATTTTAGTTTTCAGTCAGATCATGATGATAGCAAAAGTGTGTCAAGTTTTGTTCTTACCCTAAATGATGGAGCGGTCTATTGGAAGAATTTCAAGCAACACACTGTAGCCGATTCTGTATGTGAGGTGGAGTATGTCACGGCATCTAATGCTGTGAAGGAAGCTATGTGGCTACGGAAGTTCATCAGCGAGCTGGGAGTGGCACCATCCTTCGATGGTCTGGTTCTGCTATACTATAACAGCACTGGAGCCATAGCTTAAGTGAAGGAGCTAAAGGCACATCAGCACACCAAACATATTCTGTGTCACTTCTACCTTGTACACAAAATCATGGAGCGAGGTGACGTCGAGCTTTAGAAGATCGATGAAAAGAAGAACGTGGTCGACCCCTTTACTAAAGCTCTAGAAATCAAAGAAAAGATTGTAGATGGTTGAGCTAAATGTAATTATACTTGAATTATCAATAAATAAAATTTTCATCATTTTTTGCATCTTTCTGTAATGAACTCTTTTATAATGAAGTCCTTAGGACTATTTAGACTCGACAAAGAAGGATTTGTCATTTAGTCCTCAAAACGTATTTATGACCAAATGATTCATTGTTATCTAGGATGACAACATATCAAGTGTAGGTCGTTGTGTGCCATAAGTGTTAGATTTTCTCTTAACCAAAAAATATGGAGATACTGTTATGCCATGCAGGTGAAGTATAGGGGTACATTTCGCTAAATGTTATCCAATTACGAAGCTCTCTACTGTCAAGAGTTGCTCAAGAAGGATATGGGTATAAGAATCCCTTAGACCTGAAATCACCATAGTAACCTACAAGTAACTCACTGAACTTAGGTACCAGACTACCTGAATTCTAATTTAGTGATGGAAGGCTACTGGGTGCAGTTAAGTACTTGGCTTGTCGGTGTGTAAGTCAAGATGGGATTGACCCCTCCAAATGTTAGAGTAAGTGCATCACCGTATTTCAATTTAGCAAATCCACGATTGGGGTAGTCTATATGATGGATGCTAAATTTTGAAATACAATATGGATGAATTTTATGGTTGACAGTAAATCCTAGATCATCTTTTGAGCATCGAGGTCAAGGGGATGAATTATACAGTGACCATATGCTACAGGTTCATCGATGTTGCATTGTAATTATTCGACCTATACGGACATCAGCTATCATTACTAGATAGTCACATTGATTGGTACAGAAAATTAGTTTATGTGCTACCGGCTTAGGACTCGAACCTATGGGGTCACACACAATACGAGTTTCTACTGGATCTAATGGCTAATATTGAGTCTCGATGATCTAAAACTTTGTAGTCAAGAGTCTCACTAGACTAGGACTCTATGAACAAAAGTTCTATTGGACTGAGACTCTGTGACCAAGAGTCCTTCGTGTTCAGGACTCTCTGAATGAGAGTGTTGATGACCTAGGTGAAGGGAAATCCTGATTTTCCGGTCCAGGTTCGTTCAGATATAATCAGATCAAGAGATATATTTCAAAATTTTTCTCTTGATTTCAATCAGATCTTGATATATTTTAGATCTGATTCTTATTATTATAATAAATAAAATAAAATAAGATAAATTAAATCAAATTTAATTTACTTGATTTGGGTAATCCTATTACCCTGTAGATGATCCTGATTGCAGCGAAAAGGTTCTCGATCTAGCCACGCAAGTGCCTGGCCTCTACCGATATCCACTCGGATTGGATCTGAAGATCCTCTTCTTCTCTATCACGTCTCCAAAAATTAGATCTGGATCTGATCTGGAGGATCTTCAAAACTCTTTTGAAGATCTGCAGTCGTCCTTTTGCAGCAGCGCAGCCTTCTTGCTTTTGATCGCCTTTCCTTGATCTGAATCGCACCAACCAAAGTCCAAAATACCTTTTGGACGTGGAGAGCAAGGGGAGAAGAAGCTATGGCATGGAGGAGGAGGGGAGAGGCAGCCTTGGGGCGTGGGGTTTCTCAATTGAATTGCATTAGCATAGAATCTGAGTTGGGCGCAGGGTCTTATTTATAGACTAAGCGTGATCCAACTCCTCTTCCTCCCAACCAATCACAACCCTTTGTGAAATCAGATCTAAATCTGATTGGTGGGAATAGAGACCCCTGGATTCCTCCTTAGAGGGTGCCTAAGACCAGTCAAAGTTGGTTCTTAGAAGAACTCTAATTGGAATCCAAAAAGGAGATGGAGTCCTTGTCCAACAAGGACTCCTAGGCGCCTCCTACTTGGGCTCACGCCACCCTTGGCGTGCGCCCTTCTCCTTGCCAGGTTCTGGCAGGGGGACAGGCCCCCACCAGCTCTCCAATAGGTGCATGACATGTGGTCAAAAGTCAAAGTGTCAATGGTCAATGTTTGACCAGTCAAAGGTAGACTTTTGACCAAAGTCAAAGAACAAGAAATAGCAGGTGACCAAAAATGGCAGGTAATGTCTTATAAAATAAGACAACCTTCTCTAACTTGGACAACCTCCAGTTAGACCATATGAAGGCCTCTGATTGAGCACAAACTCCTTTGGCTCAGTCAGGACAACTTATTTATGATAGCAAAAGAAGAACGTTAGGTTCAATCGAGTGCTAGCACGATTTCCTTGAACCTAATTGAATCTCATTCAGATCAATTGAACTTGATCAGTTCAATTGATGATCATCAGATTCAAACCCTTGTTTGTGTGACCCAGTTAGGTTCAGTTCTGTATGGTAATGGGATATGTCATGATCTCTATCATAGACATCATCGAAACTCCTTTCGATGGATCAGAACTCTTCTGATTCGAACAGCTAGAATGATCGATCATCTAAATCATTCTAATTGCTCCCAAAATACACCAGTGACACCTAGCAGTATATGGTGGCAACCCATCAGAGCTGAATGTGAACCTCTTGGTGCAGCTACCTATGTGATTAAGTTCTTCTATCTTGAGCCCCGATCAGATTAGGGTTAAGGTAAACTCGTCAAACCCTAGTTTCTGTCATATGATATAATCATTCGATTCGAGTCCAATGTGAAAACCTAAATAGAAACTCTATCTATTATTTCACTCTGCCATGGCCATGGGCTTTTGGACTTGATTCTCATGATTATCATAGGGCTGCTCCTCTACCACCGAGGTAGATAGATCCCATCTTGATGCAATCCAGTTCCTATAATGAACATGTCATAGCCAACATACACCTCAGGGTTCCATATGGCTAGGAGACCGAGTAATGGTGTAGTCAAACTATAACACCCTCAAGGTGAACTGCCGATGCATCTCAGGTCAAAGAACCAGACACACTACTGCAGCATCGAGTCAGTCATTGACGAGAAGGTAGACTTCCTAATGACTACTCGAGGTGGTCACGCTCAGTTCCCTCGTTCTCTAACGAGTACCTGTACTTTCGCTCCGGTGTCTCCACACCGTAGACTCAAGACTCATCTACTAAAGAGAAGCGATCGTACACCAACCTTCCGGATCAATCACCATCCTCGTGATGATCCTATGGTCGGGAGTTGTTTATGAGTTAATAATGATTATTCATGTCTTAAATTTTCAACTCTTGAAAATATGAATTATCATTACCATTAACTCAAAGGATGTATCACAGACACTAAATACACAAGTGTGATAGAAAATAACCGATTTCATTAATTATAGTCAAAATTATAATTTTGCCCCTAGAAGTGTATTACAAGTGTCAGCCAATTCTGGCTTCTAGGGCACATATATCTAACACTAGGATTCTGTGGTCGAGAGTCCCACTGGACTAGGACTCTATGACCAAGAGTCCTACTGGATTGAAACTCTGAGTCCTACTTATCTGAGACTCTCTAATCAAGAGTCTCATTAATCTAGAACTCTATGATCTCGAGATCCATTTGTTTAGGACACTGGGTTCAAGAGTCTCACTGGACTGGGACTCTTCAGGATTTTCATGTTGATGGGACTCTAATGCCTGGTAACCCACCTGATTGGGACTCTAATAGTTTTGGATGATTAATTAGCAATTTGATTGTTGATTAGCTCAAATTGATTGAGCGATGAAGATTTGATTAAGTCCAATCGAATTTGATTCGATTGGGTTTGACCCAATCAGGTCATGAGATGACCTAATCTTTAAGGGAGATTCGATCCTAATTTGATCAGGACCTGGACCAAATTAATTTCTAATTTGATTAAAAATTTAGTGGTTTGAATTAAGCTAATTTGGTTGGATTAAATCTGGTCTAATTGGTTTAAATTAATTGATTTGATTGAAACCAATTAGGACCAAGTCAAATGAGATTTGAATTTAAATTCTCCCTAGTGCCCACAATTTTTGACTTTTCCACCTTAACCCATGCCCTCCTTTGATTTTTAAATGAGATTTCTCACACAGAAATGAATGTGTGCCCTTCCTCTCTTCTACCTTTGACCTGGTCCAAGGGTTGGACTAGTTCAAACTTAGTTGAATTTTTGAATTCAACTTAGTTCGTTTGAAATTTGAAAAACCTAATCTCTTCCTTATCTATTCTCCATGCCTACCTATCTTTTGTCACACTCTTTTTTGGGTGATTTCAGATTGAGGGCGAGCAAAAGAGTCTACTCATCATCCTCTAGGATAGGCGTTGGGAAAGGATAAGACCCCATTTGAATTCAAATACTAGAAGTTGGTTGAAACTAGTTTAACCAATCTTAACCTATCCACTCCACATAAAATTTCTACTTATTTTTTGTACAATAAATTATGAGAATTTTTTTGTGTGTAGCCAAAGGGGTTATCCTTTTATGGTAAAAATTTGAAAGCAATTAGGTATTGGTTTTGGGCAAAAAAGTTTTGGAGTGAAGGTGAGCAGAGTCCTACAACACTTTATTTTTCCTTCATGCCTCTACTCTCTTCTAATTTTTGTATCTAAGGACACCCAATTTTTACATATGATCTAAATAGAGTTTATATATTCAAAATTCATCTTTCCATGAAAACTTGTTTCATAGAAAAAATCCACACAGAGAGGGTGTGAGAGGGTTTTCAGTGCATCAGGGATTTTGGGCCGAGTGAAACCCAAGACTTGGAAATTTGGATTCAGGTGGAGAGATCGAGTGCTGTGAGCATCGAATCACCACCAAATTTGAAAAACCATTTCATCATCCTCTAGAGCACATATTTTAATTTTATAGAGTATCTAGGAGATTAGAGAAAAGGTGATCGATTGGATTGATCATGATCAGCCATTGAAGGCCCTGACGAGGAGCTAGCACTCTAGTGGGACTGATCAGGACCAAGAGCTCTGTGTGGATCAACCATAGAGGTCGGACACATGTGTGGCTATGGTGCTACACCAGAGCATTATCTAGTAGATTTAGATTATGCTGATCAGCTATCCATGAAAAGGTATCGAGTTCTGAACTCGTATCGATCAGTAGATTCGATTTGCTGATCGATCATATTTAAATTTTAAATTACATATTAGCATGTCTGGATCCTAAGGAGGGTTTAAATTGATTAGATCAATGCATGCAGTAGATTAATATTTAATTATATTTACTTTTGCTGCTATTTTATTCAAAATTTTTTTGAAAATGCATGCTTAAATCCTACGCAATTTTCTTCAGTATAAAGGATAGTTTTGCATTCAATGGCCATCTATATTACAACAAAAATACTTTCTTTTGTTGGTGGCCTTCTTATTCGGCTCTCCCTACTTCTTCTTCCCTCCATCTATCTTCTGCTTCTTTGTAGACTTCTTCTTTTTTCCAAAAGACTTTTGTTTGGAGGAAGTCCGCTCCACAGCAAGCACTAAGCCCTTTGAACCTTTCAAAGAAAGCTCAGTAGTAATCAGCATGTTCATCAATTCTGCTAAGGTAGGTTACAACTTATGCATATGGAAGTTCATGATGAACTGCCCATATGCATTAGTCAAGGACTATAAGATCACATCAATTTGTAAGTCCCTATCTAGCTTGACACCGAGCTTCTCAAGCTCTTCTAAGTCCTTGATCATCATCTCACAATGATCTTGGACTGACTGCCCATCATGTATTTGAGGCTTAAAAAATCTTCTAGTGACTTGATACTTGACTACGCAACTCTCCTCACCAATTGGTGAGCCAACATTTGACAAGCAATCTTGATGTCCTCATGTTGGCGCTAAAGCTCATTAGATATTGAGCACAACATGTAGTACCTAGCTTTATTGTCTTCATCTATCTAGTTTTCTAAAGATGCTCTCTATTGAGCAAATAGATGGGCTGATAAGGTGGGAGGGTTCTGGTCCAATACATGAGTCAGCTTTTCGAAATCCAAAATAATTTTATAGTTTCGAAGCCAATTCTTATAATTGGATCCGGTCAGTCTGTTGGTATCCAGGATATGGGCTTGTGGATTGGAGGAAGATATTTTTTTTTAGAGAATTAAAGTTTTTAGTTAGATTTTATAATTAAACTTAACTAATTTATTAAGAAATTTTATTTTTAAACAAATTAGACTCTAACTATTTACTCAGATCCCTACACTCCCTTGGTAAAGATGCAAAAATCTCCATGATCAATTGATTTCTAATGGGTGGTATGATCCCACCGACTGGCTCACCACCTCACCTAATAGTTATTGGTGATGTGTCAACTGATGAGTGGATAATTCTTGTCTATTGATTCTCTAATCATGGTGCATCCAAATCTGGTCTCTAATTCATGAAGCTCACAGTGCTCAAAATATTGCTCCACTCCTTAGTTAAGTCAAACTGATCATTTACATGAATTGGATTCCTGATTAGATCCCTCACCGTATCTAAAATATTGAGCCCAATCCATCCTCCAACCCATAGCATCTAATGCCTAATGACATGGTTGCATCTTCCCAGTGTAACTGAACCACTATAAGCAATCGAGAATATTCAACCCTAGAAAGAGCCTGCAAATCTACAATGGTAGAAAACCTATGACTTAATATTCTCTTAGGAATATTTAATTTTGGTCTCTTTAAACTTGACTTGACTTAGTCATAATAATTATGACTAACCTAGTGGCATAGGTTAGCTCGAATTATTAGCCATCTCTAATTAGAACTGGATCGATCCAAATGACTAGGTAAGTAAGATCGGTGAAAGGGATATGCCATTAATTTGACAAGAACGCATTCAGATTGAGTAGCTCCCAATTAAAAATCAGTCGATCGTATCTGCCAAACTTACCTTAGACATCAAATTATCAAATCAGAACCAATCAGATTAGCCTATAATTCAATTTCGAACCATGGAGCCAAATTAGGTCTTGACTTAATCGACCACATATGATTGTGAGTCGACCTTGACCCAGACTTAATCCTATTGGACTGGTCAATTCTAAGCACTCTTGATCCCACCTATCCGACTTTTGATTCAGTTTGATCAACCGTTAGACCTAATTGAGCTACCCAAATCCAAATCCAAATTTATGAAGGTGTCTTAGATCTAAAAATTATGAATTTTTAGATCTAAAAATTCATAATTTTTAGATCTAATGGGTTTCATAATCTTAATTCTTAATTAAATTTGGGTTCATAAATAGAAACATGCCAAAAATCTTAGGATTTCAGGATCTAGGGTTTTGTAGAAAAGTAAGTTTTCGATTTCTGATTAAGGACAAATTCACAGCACCCCTACATGCCATAAGAGCACCCCATCGAATGAAAAGAGAAAGCCTTTAAACTCTTCTTACTTTTATGACTGGATGGCCAAGGGGAATGCCTTAATCAGAAATAATTACTACACTATAAAATAATAAGATTTATAACATATATCACATATAAAATCATTGATCTAAACATGCATGTTCTACATACATCTCATATACCATTCATTAAATCATAAATGCATGCTTTTAGATCTGATATGTCATATATAATATCTTAAAAATAAAATTTTAAATTGATCACATTAAATAAAATTTATTCTAGATAATTCATAGAACTATTCTACAACTAGTCTAGGCACGCATCTATCATATCTCATATGAACAATTAAATATTTAATTTTCTATTTTTGAGATTTGATTATAATATTTGTAACATCAAAAAAATAAAAATAAATAGATCTAAAAATTATATCTAATTATATCAAAAAGAAAAACTACACTAGACTATATATAGAATAATTCTACACCTAGTCTAGACATGTATTTCATACATCATTGATATGAATCTATTTTTTTTTAATTTTATGATTTCAAATATAATCATATCCGATGTGACATCTAAAATTTTTTAATATCAGAATATAAAATATAAAAAATATATATCTAAAATATATTTGAAGAACTACCAACACAACTCTGATACCAGTTAAAGAATAATCAACATTTTTTCGTCATAGGATCATTCAGATCCAATCAGATTTGTAAGGATATTTCAAAAATTTTTTAAACAAATTCTAATCAGATCTGAGAGTTCTCAGATCTAATATTTTAGATTTAATATTAAAACTAATATAAAATAAGATAGAAATAATAATTGTTACCTTTAGGATAAACTACTTTTACCCTATTGATGATCTGCTGAAGTCCAAGTTTCAGGATCTAGCCATGCAAGCGCCTGGCTTCTACTGGAGTCCACTCAGGTACGATCTGGCTGCGATTTCCTTCTAGATATAATTTTCAAAATTAGATCTAGATTTGATTCATAGAGCCTTCAAAATAAGTGATGAAGGCAGCGCGCTCGTCTCACGAACACATTGGCTGTCTTCTTGATCTTAGCGCCAATGGTTGGATCTTCCTTGTTGGATTCACCCAACCTCTTAGGCATGGAGAGGGGGGAGAGAGGACTAGAGGGAGGCATGGAAGAGAGGAGGGGCAGCCTTGCAGCATGGTGGATGGGTGCAATCATAAAATCCTAGGTGTAGACAGGGTTTAAATAAACCCTGCTGCACCATGTAGTGCCATATCACTTCGACCAATCATATTGCTCGATTGAATCAAATCTTAGTGTGATTAGTGGAGTGATGTCACCTAATTCAATTAGGTTAGAGTCCTTTAGAATCCTCCAAAGGTGGCATCAACACTGGATAAGCACAAATCAATTAGCACCAGGTTATTTGAAACCATCAAGTAACCCTAGAGTTCCATCTGTATGGGACTCCTCTTTTCCCCATGTGCGCCGCCAACTAGGGGTGTGTGCACATTTTTGTGCATGAAGTCCAAGTGGGCGTGCACCCCAAGTAGATGTCCAAAAGGGGCGCATGCCCATATCCCTTCTTTCCTACATTAGGACATCTCATGTCCCGATAATGATAGGAAATAATAGGTGGCGATAGAAATTAGCAGGTGTTATCTTATTTCAATCTAATAAATTAAGACAACCCTTTTCTAACCTGGACAAGCTTCAGTTAGATAAGGACAAATGCATATATGGTTTCTTGGTGAGCCCAAATTAATTTGGCTCAGCCAAGATGAACCAAAAAGACTATAAAAGGATAAAGTTAAGCTCAATCGTGTGCTAGCATGAATTCCTTGAACCTAATTGGATCTAATCCAAATCAATCAAACTAGGTTAGCTTGATTGATCACATCCAGACCCAAACCCTTATTTGTGTGATCCAGTTAGGTTCGGTTCCATATGGTAATGAGATATATCATGATCTCTATCATCGACGTCATCGAAATATCTTTAGATGGATCAGAACTTTTTTGATTCATACAATTAGAATGATCGATCATCAGGATTATTCTAATTGCTTCCAAAATCCATCAATGACATCTAGCAGTATACGGTGGCAATCCATCAGAACTAAAAATAAACCTCTCAGTGCAGCTACCTATGTGATTGTTCTATCTTAAGCCCTGATAAGATTAGGATTAAGGTGAACTCATCAAACCCAATATCCATCATTTGAATTAATCATTCGATTCGAGTCCGATGTTAAACTTCAATAGAAACTCTTTCTATCATCTTCACACTGCCATGGCCATAGGCTTATGGACTCAATCTCATGATCATCATAGAGCTACTTCTCATCTATCGAGGTAGATAAATCTCCTATTGGTGCAATTCAATTCCTACAATGAATATGCTATAGCCAACATACACCTTATTGCCTAGCTATACAATCCAAGAGGGAGGGGGGTGAATTGGGTTTTTAAAATTTTAAAGCTAAATTAGAATAACAAAGATAATATGATGATATGCAATTTGTATGAGATGGGTGATTTAAGAAAGGTGAAAAGATAAATAGTAAGAGAGCAAGTATTTAACAAAATAAGGATGGAAAGAGAGCAAGCACATTACAAACATGCAAGATTTACAGTAGTTCAGTGCCAACCTTGCACCTACATCCACTCCCCAAGCTCCTACTTGAAAATTCAAATCAACTAAATGTATTCAACAAGAATACAATATCAGTACCTTCAACCTAGCTATCCCAAGCTAAAATACTTATTTTTTGGTACAAACCAATCCAATACAATCCGACTCAAGATTCATATCAATCTTCCCAAGTTTTGGAACTCCCAAAACTTAAATCAAAATAATAAAATAGAGTGTGAGTGTTAACAATAATGAAATACAAAGTTAGCCCCTTTAATGAACAAATAAAACGTTAAAAACTCTTTACACAACAAAGGAAGAAGCTTTTCTGATTTCTCTTAAGGTTGTTGAAGACTTGAATGAGCATTTGAGGGGTTGGTGAGCTTGAATTGAAAGCTTCTTTGCTTGAAGAGGGCTTTTTGCCTAGGGCTGAAATCAGTGTTTGAATCTTTTTTTTCTTTCCTCATTTTTGAGCCTATATATCTTCAATAAGTATTAGAAAAAAAATTTGGGTTGGATTACAGTTGTTGGAGGGCTTTAAATGTATGTTAAATAGGGCCAAAATGGATAAAAAAATAGCCGTTGCAAAGATTTTCCATCATAAGAGTTGACCCTGAGATCATTCCCTACACCTCTATGGTAGAAGTCAAGAAATATCCAGTTTATATTTTTGGCTTATAGAAATAGAAGAGGTCGACCCTGGGATCGACCCCTGGCACAGGGACAACATGCCAATTAGCCCATTTCAGCAAGAAAAGATCTATGGATCGATTCTTTTCTTCAAAATTAAATTTCTCCCAAAATATGCATCCAAAATTCATGAAACTACCTCTAATAGATCAAAAATCTTCTAAACTTGTTCTTTAGGCTTCCAAAATAGATTTTCTCTAACTTTATAAAATTTATGATTTCGTCCTTTATAAAATTTATGATTTCATCCCTCATCATCTTTCTTCTTGATTTTCTTTCAAATTATGCATCCAAAATTTATAAAACTACCTCCAATAGATCAAAAATCTTCTAGACTTGTTGTTGAGGCTTCCAAAAAATATTTTCTCCAACTTTATAAAATTTATGATTTTATCTCTAAAATATAATAAATCTTTTTTCAAATCAAAATTATTAGTAATCCCTTCAAATATTTTGTAATCATCAAAATTAATTCTTAGATCAACAATCTCTCCCTTTTTGATGATGACAAAATATTTGAGTATAACCAAAATAAGGCATGCATAGAACATTGAAGTAAAATAGTGCCAATAAGAATTTTGACTTTAAAATTCAGGCAATATATAAATATATTCAATTGATGTAAACTTTTAAGGCATGAGCTTTATAATATCAAGACATAATGTCAATGCCTACAGGTAGATGATCATAGTGCATCATTACCATAAAGGATAGAGAAATCATATTATAAACCTCAGTTTCTACAAAATGTCTTAATTCATTTAGAAGAGAGGTTAGCGGCTATAAAAAAAATTGCCAATCATCAAGCATGTAATTTTAACATCATCAATCATCAAGCATATAATTTTAGTATCATCAATAAACAATTATTGCTTATACCAAACGACATATTTACTTCCCTTTTTTGACATCATCACTTAAAAACTACACTTTTCTTATTTTAAATAAAAATTTACTCTCCATTTTATGAAAAAATAAGATGCCAATATTCAAAATACATAAGAGTCATAGGAGTCATCCATCAAATAAATAGTTCTTGCCAAAATACATAAAGATGTAACATGGAGTTTATATAAAGATTCCAAGGTAGAAATAGTTAGCCGTACAAAATAAGCACCACATACAATCAAAATTAGCCAACATATATCATGAAGTAATTGACTAAACATATGAATGCATACATCATGAATATTCTCAATTTATCATTAATTCATTACATATTTTTCATATACTCATTACACTATAATGTCTCAATTTAAATAAATGAGTATTAAGATTTCAAGCATCAAATTATTGAGTATTTTAAGCATCAATGCATTAAACATATACTCAACATTTCTCTTCCTATTTTTGATAATCATTAAAAAATTTATGGGAAGGAATAAGAAAACCATCAAAATCAATAAGATATAGGAGTGTATCAAATGAGAGATGCTTCGAATTTAAAAAAATAAAGTCAAATAAATCATCTCCCTTTTGAAAACTTATCTTTGGATTTAAAACATGCTTAAAACATCGCTTTTCTTTCAAATTTTGCTTGAATTCAAATATCAAAGGCTCTCCTCCTTATTAAATGATTATAACTTTTATAATCAGATTTTTAAATATATATTTTTTTAAGCTTTAAGAGAAATAGAGCATTTTAAAGTTTTGAACAAAGAAATCAAGCATAATATATTTTTTTTTATGCATCAAATAAATTATTAAAATATATCATCATAATCAATTATAATTCAAAAAATATATATATCAAATTCATAAAAATTTAATTTAATTTCAAGAGGATATTAAATTTGAATTTCATGGGATATTTAATATAAAAATAAGTATGTTTTATACCAAATTTGTATTAATATCATTCTCCCCCTTTCTAAAAAGTTATAATTTAGATTTTTTAAGTCAATATTGAGGGATAGAGCTTTCCAAGATATTTCAATGCATTTGATACCAAGAAAAGTATGTTCGATATCAAATTTCTATTTGATACCATCAGTTTAGATTTTCAATTCAATTTTAAAAAATAAAATTTTTTGAATAAAATAAGTATAACATAAAAAAAATTAACATCAATTTTAATATTTATTCTTTATTTTCTCAAGAAATTTTAGTTAATTAAATTTTGAAAATATATGTATCGAAAGAGTATGAAAGATAGTATCAAAGCTAAAAATAATTTTATGAAATCATCATATGAATGATATCACTGCAAGCAAGTTTCAATATTTGAGAATAATTTATTTATCTAATACTACTTTAAATTAATAGTACTTTAAATCAAGTAAATCAAATTGAAAAAATACATAAAAGCATAAATTAAAAAGACTATAAGACATTTGATTGAGAGTTTGAAATCAATTAAAAAAAAGTACAAATTTGAGAGAATTATAGGATAAATGATTGAGAATTTGATATTAATATCGATATTTTTAATATTAATTTGCAGCGAATGTCTCTAATCCTATTTTCAAAAGTGAATACCATAAAATTCATCACACGATATTTTTAAATTTATTCTCTCTCTTTTTCTTTCAAGTTAAGTATCATTAATTGATACCATACTAATCTTTAACTAATACTAATTTGACTATTAAGTTTAGATTTTCAAATTTGATTGATACCAATTTAGTAACTAATTCATCTTAAATAAATTCTTTTCCTTATTTTTGCAAGTAAAGGTATTTTTAATTAAATAGTCTTTTAAGATCAAATTATTTTCTTTAATATTTTTTCTCTATTGCACATATTTAAAGTAAGCATATTGAGTTTCAAATAATCAACCATCAATCAAATAATCAATCAAATAATGATATAGTAAATTTTTTTAATAATTATTTTTTTAAGAAAATATTTTTTTTCTTAAGAAATATTACACATTGAGTTTAGAAAAGATATTAAATATTTATAATTTATCTCAAACATTATCATATTAAAATATGACTATGTAAACTTAGATTTGAGACAAAGCATTCTTTTCTCTCTTCCTTTTTTTTGTCAAAAGATGGAGTACAGGGTGATAAAATTTGATACCAATTATTTTAGTTTTTTTTATCAAAAAAGATGAATTAATTAAGTTCAGATCAAATTATTTTCATAAGTCATATTGAATTGATTCCCATAGACTATGCAAACAAATCATAGAGAGATTTACTATTTAAATTCAGATCTTTCTTTTTTGAAAAAATATTACTCAATTTAGTTCAGAAAAGATATGAAATTCTTTGAATTTATCTTAAAAGATATCAGATAAGCTACGCAAAATCAGATTCGAGATAAAATATTCTTTTTTTTTTGCCGAAAGAAAGCAATGCAGTGTAAGGCAGAAAAAATTTGTTTGATACTAATTGTTAAACATCACTTAAGGATGAATTTTTTTGATACCAATGCAAAATATGAATAAACAAGATCACAAGAATGCTTAGGTATAAATGAACCAACAAGCCAAGCAGCAAATATATGCTTATTAATGATTTTTCAAGAGATTCAAAAATTATTTATTTAGAATTTTTATTTGAAGTAAACTATTTTATAAAATTAAGCCTGATACCAATTAATTATTAAAAATTATGATAGGATCAAACCATGCAAAGTATGATTGAATAAAAAGTAAAATAAAAATGATTTCTCTAAAGCAAATTAAATAACTAGAACAACAAGAGTGCATAAATAGATCAAAATAATTTTACTTTTAATATTTTAATAATATTTTTTCTTATTTAGTTCAAAATTATTTCTTTCCTATTTTTCATAACAAATGCTAGAAAACTTGACTTTCTTAACTCTCCTCTTGCATTGGATAATTAACTTTTTTAATTCTCCCCCTTTGTTTTGCAAGCAAAGCACATATTGAGTCAAACAAATAATATTAAATATATTAAATTTCCATAAAAAATAAAATTTTCATTGACTAGCCAATGGTGATTTCAAAGATAAAATCCAAAGAAAAATCTAATTTTTCGCCATAGGATTGTCCAGATCTGAGATGGATTTTTATACAAAAATTTCTAGAATCTGATCAGATCTAAGAGTTCTCAGATCTGATCACGATGATCTAATATTAAAAATTAAAAATTAAATTAAATTAGATTTAATTTTAAGTACTTTGTTGGATAATCTGATTATCTTACGATGATCCTATTGGTTCTTGAGGTTCTGAAAGGAGTCATGCATGCGTCTAGCCTCTACCGATATCCATTCAGACAGAATCTGAATGTCTTCTCCTCATGAATCTCTTCTTCAATGATCAGATCTAAATCTGATCTGTAGATCCTTCAAAACTATTTCTGAAGGTAGCCCATCAATCTCACGAACATCATCGCATAGATCCTGAATCTTATGCCAAAAACCTTGGACCTTTAACTCAAATTTGTGCCTAACTTTTTAGGCATGTAGAAAAGATAAAGAGAGAGAGAGAATAGAGGGGGTGTTGGATGTGATAGGGGTGACAACACTTGGGCGTGGAAATTATTTTCATGCGATCCCTTCACAATGGCGTGAGAAGGGGTTTTAATCCCAACACCACATAAAGTCCCACTTTGACCAAATCACTTATTATTTGATCAAAGGGACTTCAAAGATTATTCTCCACATCAAAACACCAGATCCAATCTAGTTTTGTCATTCAAAATTCAATAAAAGATTATTCTCCACATCAAAATTCAAAACACTAGGAAGAGTCCATTATGCCTAGGACTCTTCTCTCAAGAGTTTGATTTAAATCAAACTCTAGCGAAACCTAGTCAAACCACCTCCATAAATCATAAAATTTGGTACACCCATAGCATGTTTCAATCCCTATCACATATCTTAAAATTAGTTTAAAAAGATTTTTAGAAAATTTTCTAAAAGCATTTGATCAGGTGACCCTCAATTATCTCAATTAGGTCAACTTTTGACCCTAGTCCAATTACACTACGAATGGATTTAATTTCTATAATTAATCTAATCTAGACTAGTTCTAGTCAGATGAAAATAAATCTATTCAAGATATAGGAATGAGTCAAATCAAATTTGACTTAGTTGCGATGAAACAGAAAGATGACAAAAGGAGAAAGCCAAGCTCAATCGTGTGCTAGCACGACCACCTTGAACCTGATTGGATCTAATCCAAATCAATCGAACATAATTAGCTCAATTGATGACATCCAAACTCAAACTCCTATTTGTATGATCTAGTTAGATTTAGTTCCATATGATAATGAGATATGTTGCGATTACTATCATCAACATCATCGAAACATCTTTTGATGGATTAGAACTTTTCTAATTCATGCAATTAGAATGATCGATCATCAAGATCATTCTAATTGCTTCCAAAATCCACCAGTGACACCTAGCAGTATATGGTGGCAACCCATCATAACTAAAGTGAACCTCTTGGTGTAGCTACATATGTGATTAGATTCTTCTATCTTGAGCTCCGACTGGATTAGGGTTAAGGTGAACTCGTTAAACCCAAAATCCATCATTCGAATTAATCATTTGTTTCAAGTCCAATGTGAAACCCTAATAGATACTCTTTGTATCATCTTCACTCTACCATGGCCATGGGCTTAAGGACTCAATCTCGTGATTATCATAGGGCTACTACTTATCTACCGAGGTAGATAGATCCCTTATTGGTGCAATCCAATTTCTATAATGAACATGCTATAGCCAACATACACCTCAGGATTCTGAATGGCTAGGATATCGAGTTTTGGTGTTGCCAAACTATAACACCCTCAAGGTAAATTGTCGATGCATCTCAGGTTCAAGAACCAGATACACCACTGTAGCATCGAGCCAGTCATCAACGAGAAGGTAGTCTTCCTTATGACTGCTCGAGGTGGTCATGCTCAGTGCTCTCGTTCTCTAACGAGTACTTGTACTCTCACTCCAGTGTCTTCAAACTATAGACTTAAGACACATCTATCTTAAGAAAATGATCATATACCAACCTTCCAGATCGACCACCATCCTCTTGATGATCCTACAATCGAAAGCAGTTTATGAGTTAATTATGAGAATTCATGTCTTAAATTTTCAACTCTTGAAAATTTGAATCATCATTACCATTAACTCAAAGGATGTATCATAGACACTTTAAATACACACTATGATAGAAAATAATTTTTTATTAATTTATAGTCAAAATTATAAAATTGCCCTTAGAAGTGTATTACAAGTGTTTAGCCAATCTGGCTTCTAGGGCACACATCTAACAAACTTCCACTTAACCTAAAGCCAATTGACTACAAATCTAAGTCCCATCTTCTCAAGGTGGACTTCGATCTTCTACTGGCTCAATGACTTTGTCAGCGGGTCAGACGCATTATCTGTAGTGTCGACTCTCTTGACCTCAACGTATTTCTTCTCGAGGTAATCGTGGATGAGGTGGTATCGCCACTCGATGTGCTTAGATTTCTAGTGAGACCTCAGCTCCTTAGCTAGGGCTATGATGCCATTATTGTTGCAATATAGAGGGACGACATCTGATGGCATCATTCCGAGCTCTATGGTAAACTTTTTGTACTAGAATGCCTTCTTTACAGCCTCTAACACAGCGATGTACTCTGCTTTCATGGTAGGATTTGCTATCACCATCTTCTTGGAGCTCGTCCAACTAACAGCTCCACCATTATAAATAAATAGACTTTCAGATGTTGACTTTGAATCATCTATGTTGGACAAAATCTGAGCCTGTATACCCTTAGATCTAAAGTTCTCCATTACCAAAAACTAGAAACATATTTTTAGTCTTTCTCAAGTACTTAAGGATACATTTCACATAAATCCAGTGCTTTTCATCTGGATTCGACTGATACCTACTTGTGACACTCACAACATGGGTAATATCAGATCATGTACATAGCATGGCATACATGAGGCTCCTTATTGCTGAAGCATAAGGGATCTTGCTCATGCATTCAATCTCCTTAGGTATGTTAGGGTACATCTTCTTAGAGAGTTGAATGCCATGTCTAAATGGTACTAAACTCCTTTTGGTGTTTTCCATGCTAAACCTCTTCCTCACCTCCTCTATGTACATTTTTTGTGAGAGACCCAGTATCCTATTCGGTCTATCCCTATAGACCTTAATTTTCAGAATAAAAGATGCCTCTTCTAGATCTTTCATAAAGAAATTCTTAGACAACCACATTTTGACTGTAGTCAACTTGGAAATATCATTTCCAATTAGGAGGATGTCATTCATGTACCGTATGAGAAAGACAACAGCGCTCTCACTGATCTTTTTGAAAACATAGGGCTTGATAAACAAATAAATTCACCAATAAAAATATTAATTTATTAATTAATTTATATTAATTTTTAAGAATTATTAATCAATTTATATATAATTTTTGAAAAATTCATATTTTTATTAATTAAAAAATTAATTAAAAAATAATAAAAATTTAAAAATAAAATTTTATTATCAGTAGAAAGAGCTCATTTTTTTGATCACAACGAAATAAATTTCAAGTAAAACAGAGTTAAAATGGAAAAGTTATGAATTTTTAAAAAATATAAAATAAATAAAAATTAAATAAAAAAGAAAACAGCTCAGCCGGCTCCGCAAGCCGAGCCACCAAGCCAAGCCGAGCCATCAAAGCCGACTCAGCCGTTGAAGCCATCAGTCGGTCCACGATCTAGGCGTGGACCGCCAGCTCAGCAAATTCCGGCGAATCAGAGATTGCCACGTGGTGGACCTAGACCCCTTAAGGGTCTACAGAAATTTATCGCGGCTCACAAGGGTAATTTAGTCTTTTCGTCCGACAACAGCGGCGCTGATTGGTTGCGGTGTGTGGTGCGGCCGGTCCACGCGGTCCATGGGAACAGTTATTGCGCGATCGGATGGATGTGGTTGTTTGCGGTCAGGATCGGACGGCTGTGGTTGCTTCCAAATTTTATTCAGATACAAACATCACGCGGATCACCATCGGACGGCAACGCTCGATCCAGGCGATGATCCGATGGTCCAGAAAGCTCCCGACGGCGATCAAACTCTCAGGCGCATGATTTGCGGCCAGATTTCCTCCATCAAGCGCGATCCAACGGCCAGAATTTAATCCGACCCGATCTGAGTTGATTTGCAGCCGATTTTGATGATTTTTGGACCGTTGGATTCCTGTTGAACGGTTGGATTTTATCAGATTTATCAGAGTCGTATCAAAGCTATTTTGATTCAAATTTTATCTGAATTTCTTTATATTTTGATGATTACAAAGGCTATTAGTCCCATATTGCCTTTAGAAAAAAATATCCAGCCCTCCTAGCTCTATAAAAAGGATCCCAGGCCATCAGAAATCAACATCTCCGATCAAGGTGAAGCTTTGGTACAGGGACGAAGCCAGGCTATGGGTTAAAGGCTGCTTCGAAGCAACGGGTGCCGAGAAGAAGAGCCGAGCTTCTACACCATCTTTCTGCCAATGCCGATCCAAGATCAGAGATCAGGCTATTTTATTTTATTTTTTAAATTTCATGTATTTAAATTTTGAAATTTTAATTAATAAAAATTTTATTTTTACACTTTAATTTCTTACTTTTTATTTTTATTGTAATTTAATTTCTGCACTTTAAATTATTGCCTTGCAAGTAGATGCTAAGATCTAACTAGTAGATCTTAGTACCAAGTTTAAATTCCTGCACCTTTTAATTTTTATTTTTTTTTATTTTCCGACTTCACTTTTGATCCCAAAACTCTTCTCTTTTCTTTTTTTTTATAAAGTCAAAGATTTCAAATCTAAAAACACTACCTTCCCTGTGGATTCGTCCCGACTCACTCCTATCTACGTATTTTCAATGATTTTAAGAAGTTGGATTAAACTGATAAACACGATGTCTTAACGACAACATCGCATTCCTATCAAGCTTTTGGCACCATTGCCGGGGAAGAAATAGATGCTATTTTTTTCTTTGATTTCTTTAATTTTTTTGTAAATTAATTATATTTCTTTAATATTGCTTACTAATTTTTTTTATTTATTTTGTAGAAAAAAAAAGAAAAAATGAAGAAAGCATCAAATTTTGGTGAGATCAATCCTAACCCTAGTCCTCTTTTCTTTTTATTTATTTATTTTATTTTTAAATTAATTTAAAAAATATTTATTTAAACCTAATTAAAAGCCTCATGATAAGATTAGAAATTCTAGCTACTTAGAGCATGCATCATATTAGTTTTATTTTTATTTTTATTTTTATTTTTATTTTTTTGGTGATTGCTGGAGGCAAGGTAAGCCTTTCATAATACAATTAGTTACATGCATCTAGTTTAAATTGCATAGAACCCTTTGATTGAATTTTTTTGCATATCATATTAAATCAAATTAAGGGCAATACCCAATTAAATAAGATAAGGATGGGGATTTGATCACCCTTCCTTAGCCCACAAACAACCAACCAACATCCTGCATTGACCTAAACCTTTAAATTAAAATCAATTAGACATCAACCCTAGGAACTCGAGCTCAATAGGACAAGAAATCCTAAGAGTTGAACTGGGTTAGGATAAGTCAACTTGACTGGTGACTAGGAAAGTGGTTCAGGGACGATTGGGCTCGAAGGAAAGGTGGTTTCTAATTGGTTCCGTTCGCTTACCTGGCCTAAGCACAATTGGTGTCTAAGGCAAGCAACGGGGGGACTCCCACCAACCTTACACTTACCTGGCCAGTTGATTGGCTAATCCTACACTTGGAGGGCTTGAAGGTGACCTTGGCAGTTAGGAGCTGTCTAGATCTAGGATAACCCTTAGTCAGGATTGATTGACCAACTTGATTGCTAACCAATATCAAACCTAATTAAACCTCTTAGTTCTAGGACTCCTTAGGACCTCTTCTTCAGAACTTTTCTTTCTTTTTTCCTTTCTCCTCTAAAAAAAATAAAATAAAATAAATTAAAAATTAAATTTAACTAACTAAAAAATATTAAAAAAATATTTAGACTTAATTAATAAATAAAATAATTAATCTTTAATATAATAAAATAATAAAAAAAATAAAAAAATTCTAAAATTTTTATTTGAACCATACATTAGGGTTACACTAATAAATGTATGGTAGGAAATCACTTTTTCTGATTTAGTTAAATTTAATTGAATGGTTGATTTATATTAAACCTAATAATCAAATGGCTAATATGAACCTAATAGTCCAAAAATTAGGTAAAGTTGACCTTCTTGCTCAGAAAATAGATCAACTCCTAACCCTAGGTCAACAATCTCCTACACAATTCACATCATCTTCTAATTATCAGGAGACTTATTCAAACTGTGCTAGCCCAACCTATCATGTGAGTGAATGTCCTAGGGCTGCACAGTTTCCATATTTTATCCAAGAACAAGTTCAAGCTACTCAAGGATACTCCAAATTGATTAATGACCCATTTTCAAATTCATATAATTCAGATTGGAGTAACTTTAATTTTTCTTGGACATCCCAACAGACTCAGGCTCAAACCCAAATTTCACTTGAGCAAAATTATCAAAATTATGCCTATAATAATGGTCAGCCTAGTCAGTTTAACCAGCCATTATATTATAATCAGCCTTCATACCCACCTCCTTAACAGACCAATCTAGCTGATGATAGATTTAACCAACTTCAACAATTAATTCTAACTCAACAGCAATCTATCGCCAGACTAGAAGCTCAAATAGAACAATTTGTTGAGTCTAACATAAGGAGAGAACTAGATCAACTACCGAACCTACCAATTTCAAACAACCCACCTAATGACCACCAACCACCTGGATTAAATTATCAATCTAATATTTCATCTAAGAATCTCTAATTTGAGAATGCCAAAGTAATTCCTGAACTTAAGAGCTATAGGATTCTTATGGACCCATACCAAGATCAGGTGAGGGAGGCTAGTACTGATGCAAGCCAAAATAAAAATTTAGAGAAACTAGTTAGTACTGAGACTAACCACATAGAAGAACCCAAGCCAGGAATTAGTACTGATGCTAGTTCCAGTTTAAATGAGATAGAAATAAGGGAAAAGAGAATAGATGATTTACCCGAGACTTATAAACCTAATGTCCTATTCCCTTCAACCCTAGAAGCTGGTTCTTCTTATAAAAATCAAGAGGCATGTCCAATGGTTTTGGATTGCCAATCTCAGAAAGATGATTTATAATCCCATTATTAATATATTCACTGTTAATTTTTGGGATATAATTTATGATTTCATTCTCAGACCCATATTTATTAAGAATTTCTCCTATTTGTTTTTCTAAAATGCTCGTGAATGGAGTTTTAGGAGTTAAGTTTGATTCAATGGGTGCTGGAATGGTGACTAAAGGCAGTTTTAATTCTGGAGGTAAATTATTGTAATCTTGCTTAAACAACTCCATTGACATTTTCAATCCAATATTCGACACAGGATAGTGAGCTACATTGTGTCTGGCTGACGACGGTAAACTTAGCGCTTGTTAGGAGGCAACATAATATTTAGTTTTTATCTAATTTATTTTTTTTTAATTTATTTTTTTAGGATAATTTGAATAAGTTGGAGGGAGAGCTCAAATTTTCAAAGGCATGTGCTAGACCAAAAAAAATATATATATATATATATATACTGAGTTAGGTGTATTCTTCCATGTTTTTTTATTACATCCTTTATTTTTTTTTCTTCTCCATTAAGGATAATGTCGATTAAGTTGAGGGGACAGAAAAATAAAAATTTTAAAATTTTAAGTCCTCGAAAAAGTTAGTATTTAGTATTTAGATACCTAATTATGCTTAAGAATCGAATTAAACTAAGCATTTTTAAAAGAAAATTGATGCATAGATCAGAGAATCTGTGAGATATTGAGGAATCAAGTATTAAGAAAATTCAATAAAGAGTTAAGTCTAGAACATAAAAATTTTTTCTTGGAGCATTTCTAATTATTTCTACTAGCATCAAAGAAAAGTCTACTTTTTATAGGCTTGTGTAGGGTAACTATACATTTCTTCATATAAAAATTTATTTTAATAAAATAGTTTTCAAGTACTTCTCACTGAGTAATCGGGCCTCTTTGCCTAAGCAAGCATTGAGTTTCGCATCAAAAGGTGGGAAGGGCAAAGAAGCTCGTTGTAAAGCTAGTCTTAACTCGTAGCCTATTTGATTCGAGCTAGTAAGCCCGAGGGGTATTCTATACCTAGTGCCCTAAAGCCAACTGGTTTGGGAGTCATTGGCCCAAGACTCGCTACATGGATCAAATAGAAAGCTTAAGGAGTTAAGACACTCAATAGTGGTACAACATTAAAAAAAAAAAAAAAAAAAACATTGGTTTCCCACCAAGTAACCGGGTCTCGTTGCCTAAGTAAGCAATGATATTCGTATCAAAAAGTGGGCAATGTGAAAATAAAAATTAATAAATGAAGGATGGAAGTAGCAATACACCTGCCTATATGAAAGTTTAGACAAATCAGAGATAAAGGTAGGATAATTTAGAAAAAGTTCTGAAAAATTTAATGTTCTTTACTTAATTTTTCTATTGATAAGTATTAATACCCCAATGATATATCTCATTTAAGCTCTACTGAATATCAATGGCTATTTTGAAAATTGCTTAGATAAAATTCGAAACTCTAAAGTTAAAAGGTATTTAAAACTAAATTCTTTCTTTACTCGAGGACGAGCAAAGCTTAAGTTGGGAGGTGTGATAAACAAATAAATTTACCAATAAAAATATTAATTTATTAATTAATTTATATTAATTTTTAAGAATTATTAATCAATTTATATATAATTTTTGAAAAATTCATATTTTTATTAATTAAAAAATTAATTAAAAAAAATAAAAATTTAAAAAATAAAATTTTATTATCAATAGAAAGAGCTCATTTTTCTGATCACAATGAAATAAATTTCAAGTAAAACGGAGCTAAAATGGAAAAGTTATGAATTTTTAAAAAATATAAAATAAATAAAAATTAAATAAAAAAGAAAATGGCTCAGCCGGCTCCGCAAGCCGAGCCACCAAGCCAAGTCGAGCCATCAAAGCCGACTCAGCCATTGAAGCCATCAGTCGGTCCATGACCTAGGCGTGGACCGCCAGCTCAGTAAATTTCGGCGAATCAGAGATTACCACGTGGTGGACCTAAACCCCTTAAGGGTCTACAGAAATTTATCGCAGCTCACAAGGGTAATTTAGTCTTTTCGTCTGACAACAGCGGCGTTGATTGGTTGTGGTGTGTGGTGCGGCCAGTCCACGCGGTGCATGGGAACAGTTATTGCGCGATCGGACGGATGTGGTTGTTTGCGGTCAGGATCGGACGGCTGTGGTTGCTTCCGAATTTTATTCAGATACAAACATCATGCGGATCACCATCAGACGGTAGCGCTCGATCCAGGCGATGATCCGATGATCCAGAAAGCTCCCGACGGCAATCAAACTCTCAAGCGCGTGATTTGTGGCCAGATTTCCTCCATCTAGCGCGATCCAATGGCCAGAATTTAATCCGACCCGATCTGAGTTGATCTGCATCCGATTTTGATGATTTTTGGACTGTTGGATTCCTGTTGAATGGTTGGATTTTATCAGATTTATCAGAGTCATATCAGAGCTATTTTGATTCAAATTTTATCCAAATTTCTTTGTATTTTGACGATTACAAAGGCTATTAGTCCCATATTGCCTTCAGAAAAAAAATATCCAGCCCTCCTAGCTCTATAAAAAGGATCCCAGGCCATCAGAAATCAACATCTCCGATCAAGGTGAAGCTTTGGTATAGGGCGAAGCCAGACTATGGGTTAAAGGCTGCTTCGAAGCAACGGGTGCCGAGAAGAAGAGCCGAGCTTCTACACCATCTTTCTGCCAATGCCGATCCAAGATCAGAGATCAGACTATTTTATTTTATTTTTTTTAAATTTCATGTATTTAAATTTTAAAATTTTAATTAATAAAAATTTTATTTTTGCACTTTAATTTCTTGCTTTTTATTTTTATTGCAATTTAATTTTTGCACTTTAAATTATTGCCTTGCAAGTAGATGCTAAGATCTAACTAGTAGATCAGTACCAAGTTTAAATTCCTGCACCTTTTAATTTTCATTTTTTTTATTTTTCGACTTCACTTTTGATCCCAAAATTCTTCTCTTTTCTTTTTTTTTATAAAATCAAAGATTTCAAATCTAAAAACACTACCTTCCCTGTGGATTCGACCCGACTCACTCCTATCTACGTATTTTCATTGATTTTAAGAAGTCAGATTAAACTGATAAACACGATGTCTTAACAACAACATCGCGTTCCTATCAGGGCTCCTCCTCATTCTTATTGAATTCAAATAATTTGATTACATCATTGAAATGAGCATTCCAACTTTGAGATGGTTTTTTAAGTCCATATATGGACCTTTATAGCTATTCCATATAGATATCTTTTTCAAGATATCCATTTAAGAATGTTATTTTCACATCATCTTCCATATTTCGTAGTCGAAATAGATTGCAACAATAAGTAATGTGCGGATGGACTTGAGCATGGCTACTGGCAAAAAAGTATCCGATAGTCAATGCCTTCGCGTTGACTATACCCTTTCGCTAAGAGTCCTACTTTGAATATCTCTACATTCCCATCAGCATATATCTTTTGCTTGAAGATCCATTTACACCCAATAGCTACTATGCCTTCAAGTGGATCTACCAAGGTCCAGACTTGGTTCGAATGTATCAAGTCAATCTCTGACTTCATTGCTTCTAACCATTTCTTGACGTCGATATCTAATATCGCCTCATCATAGATTTTAGGATCATCACCATGAACCCCATTTTTTTATGAGGAATATTTCCTCTACGTCCTCTGAGATAGTACTTAAGTACCTTTCTAGAGGATAAAAAATTCTATTTGATCTATGAGATGGAGGAGGTGGTGTCTAGGTTGGCTCCATCTGATTGGATTCCATAGGTTTCTTAGCTCGTGGCTCTTGGGAGACTTTCTTCTCGAGCCTAATCTGCCTTCCAATGCCACCATCTTGAATAAACTATTTTTTAAGGTAGATGGCATGTTGACTCACAATCACATTATGATCTTCCAACAAATAGAAATAATATCCTAATGACCTTTTAGGATATTCAATAAATCAAGCTCTAAAGGATCTAGACTCTAATTTATCTACCTGTAGTCTCTTGACATGAGCTGGACAACCCTAAATTCTGGGATGACTGAGTCTTGATTTCTTACCATGCCATATCTCATACGGTATGATAGAAATAATTTTAAAAAAAATTCTATTCAGTAAATATATAGCAGTCATCAGACTATGTCTCGAAAGAAACTCAAGGAGGTCCACAAAACTCATCATGGATCGGACCATATCTAATAGGGTCCAGTTTCTCCATTCGAAAATCTTGTTGAGTTGAAATGTTCTAGGTGGAATCCATTAAGAGACTATGCCATTATCCTTAAGATAGTCTTAGAATTTCAGACTAAGATATTTGCCTCCTCGATCTGATCGAAGAACCTTAATGAATTTTTCTATTTATTTTTCTACTTCAAGTCTAAATTTCTTGAATCTTTCAAAATCTTTAGACTTATATTGCATCAAATATACATACCCGTACCAAGATAAATCATCGATAAAGGTGATAAAGTAGACATAATTGCATCTGGCCGGCACATCAAATGGGCCGCACACATCTATGTGTACCAGGGCGAGTAGGTCCGTGGCCATTTCCCCACATCCTATAAAAGTCAACGGACTCAATAGCCATGAAAGCATGATTCATAAATTGAATATGACTCAAAAGTCTTCGGACTTAATAGCCTAGATTTCTCCAATTTGTTAACCCTATCTTCAGCTATATGTCTAAGCCTAAGGTGCCAAAGATACCTATCATTTAGACTATCCCTAGATCGCTTCGATCCTATGGCATTCATATTTTGCTTGATATTAAAAATAGAAACATCAATATGTAACCGATAGAGACCATTTATAAGGAAACCACTTGCAATTTTATTTCTTTCATTAAAAATATTATAATGGTCCTTAAGAAAATTAATTACATAGCCCTTTTGTGCTAAACATGAAACATAAATTAAATTCCTGCTCGCTATAGGCACATAAAAATAATCTCTAAGAATTAGATCTAATCTTAACAGTAATCGAAGAGGATATGTTTTCACAACCACAACAGTAAGTCATGCTCCATTCTTGATGCATAGGATCATCTCACCATCCCTCTGCCTTCTGCTATCCTCAAGATCCTACATAGAAGTAAACAAGTGAGCACTAGAACTAGAGTCAAGCACCCAATTGGATGCAGAAGAAATCGTAAGATTAGATTCTATAATGAGCATACCTCTAGAAGGATCTGTCACCTTCTTGTTCTTCAAGCTGGCAAGGTAAAGAGGGTAGTTCAACTTCCAGTGGCTGTCAGTGTAGCAATGAAAATATTTTTTCTTATCAGTGGCCCTTTTCTTTGGCTCTGCCTTCTTGTTCTTCCCACCATCCACCTTCTGATTCTTCATGGACTTCTTCTTTTTTTCAAAAAACTTTCTCTTAGAAGAAGTCCACTCCACAGTAAGCATCGAGCCCTTTAAACCTTTCATAGAGAGCTCAGCAGTAACCAGCATATTCATAAGCTCAGTCAAGGTATTTTGAAGTTTATGAATATGATAGTTCATGATGAACTACCCATATGCATCAGACAAAGACTATAGAAATATATCAATCTGTAGGTCCTGATCTAACTTAACACCAAGCTTCTCAAGCTCTTTTAAGTCCTTGATCATCATCAAACAATGATCTTGGACCAACTGCCCATCATGCATCTAAGCTTAAAAAAGTCTTTTGGTGACTTGATATTTGGTTGTGCGACTCTATTCACCAAACAACTCTTGTAGGTGAGCCAACATTTGGCGGCTAGTCTTAATGTCTTTATGTTGGTGCTGGAGCTCATCAGACATCGAGCCCAACATGTAATACCTGGCTTTGTTATCTTCATCCATCCATTTTTCTAGAGATGCTCTCTGATCAGCAGACAGACATGCTGGTAAAGTAGGAGGATCTTATTTTCATACATGAGTTAACTTCTTGAAATTCAAAATAATTTTAATGTTCTGGAGCCAATCCTTGTAGTTAGGTTCAGTCAGTCTATGGGTGTCCAGGATACGGGCTAGTGGGTTGGATGCAGATAATTTTCGGTAGAGAGTCAAAATTTTTAGTTAGATTTTATAATTAGACTTAACCAATTTATTTAGAGATTTTATTTTTAAATAAATTAGGCTTTTACTATTTACTCAGATCTCTACACTTCCTTGGCAGAGATATAAAAATCTTCATGATTATTCATTTCTAGTGAATGGTGCGGTCCTACAACTGGCTCACTACCTCACCTAATAGTTTATTGATGATGGATCAACTGATGAGTGGACAACTCTTGTCCAATGATTTTCTAATCATGGTGCACCCAAACCCGATCTCTAATTCATGAAGCTCACCATGCTCAGAATATTGCTCCACTCCTTAGTTAAGTTAGATTCACCATTTGCATGAATTAGATTTTTGATTGGATCTCTCATCATATTCAAAATATTGAGCCCAACCCATCCTCCAACCCATAGTATCCAATGCCTAATAGACATAGTTGCATCTTTTCGGTGGAACTGAACCACTGTATTCAGTCGAGAACAATCAACCCCGGGAAGGATCCGCACATCTACAATGGTGGAAGACCTTAGACTTAATATTTTCTTAGAAAAATTTAATTTAGGTTCCTTTAAACTTGACTTGACTTAATCATAATAATTATGACTAACCTAGTGGCATGGGTTGGCTCAAATTGTTAGCCATCTCAAATTAAAACTAGGTCGACATAAATCGCTAGGTAAGTGTGACCGATGGAAGGAATATGCCATTAACTCGATAAGGACGCATTCAGATCGAGTAGATCTCAATTAAAAACTAGTCAATCATATCTGCTAGACTTATCTTAGACACCAAATTATCAAATCAGAGCTAATCAGGTTAGGCTATAATCCAGGCTCGAACCATGGAGCCAAATTAGGTCTTGACTTGATTGAGTCACATCTCAATGTGATTCAATCTTAACCCAGACTTAATCCTATTAGGTTGGTCAATTCTAAGCTTTCTTTGATCCCACCTAGCTAACTCTTGATTCGGTTTGATCAACCGCAAGACCTAATTGAGCTACCCAAGCCCGAGCTCGATTTTATGAAGATGTCTTAGATCTAAAAATTCATAATTTTTATATCTAATTAATTTTATAATCTTAATTCTTAATTAAATTTTGGATTTATGAATAAAACATGTAACAAAATCCTAAGATTTTAGGATCTAGGGTTTTGCAAAAAATAAATTTTGATTTTTGATTAAGGGTCATAAGAATATCCCATCGAATGGGAGGAGAGGGCTTTTAAACCCTACTTTTTTCTTATGATTGGATGACCAAGGAAAACGTCTTATCAAAAATATATTTTCTAAAATAAAACTAGTTAGATCTAAATCATATATCACATATATAAAAGATCTAACCTATACATGTCTTGGATACATCTCATGTATCATAACTCAATAAACTATGCATGCTTTCAGATCTAAAATATCACATATTAAACATAAAAAATAAAATTTTAAATTTGATCACATCAAAAATAAAACTATTCTAAATATTTTATAGAACTATTCTATAACTAGTCTAAGCATGCATCTTTCATATCTCATATAAATAAATTAAAAATTTAAAACTATATTTTCTATTTTCTGGATCTAGTTACAATAATTATAACATCAAAAAAAAAATAAAATAGATCTAAAATTATATTTAATCATATTAACAACATGTTCATACTAGACTACACATAGAACTATTCTATTCCTAGTCTAGTCATGCATCTTAACATTATAGATCTAAATCACATAATTATTAATTTTTTAATCTTAGATATAATTAAATCTAATGTGATATCTAAAATAATTTAATATCAGATCATAAATAAAATTAAATTAGATCTAAAAAAGATCTGAACAACTGCTAACGCAACTCTGATATCAGTTGAAGAAAAATCTGATTTTCTGCCATAGGATCGTCCAGATCTGCTCAGATCTGACTAAGATTTTTCTACAAAAATTTCTATGATCTGATCAGATCTAAGAGTTCTTAGATCTGATCATGGTGATCTTATATTAAAAATTAAATATAAAATTAAATCAAATTTAATTTTAAGTATCTTATTGGATAATCTAATTACCCTATGATGATCCTATTTATTACGGAGATTTTGGAAGGAGCCATGCACACACTTGGCCTCTACCAATATCTACTTAGGTAGGATCTAAACATATTCTCTTTATAAATCTCTCCTCTAAAGATCATATCTAAATCTGATCTGTAGAGCCTTCAAAACTATTTTTGAAGGCAGCTTGTCTGTCTCACAAACATCATCGCGTAGATCCTGAATCATGCACCAAAAACCATAGACCTTCAACTTAGATTTATGCCTAACATTTTAGTCATGTAGAACAAAGGGAGAGAAAGGATAGAATGAGTGTGGGATGTAATAGGGGTGATAACACTTGGGCATGGAAATTATTTTCATGCGATCCCTTCATAATGGTGTGAGAAGGGGTTTTAATCCCAATGCCACCTAGAGTCCCACATTGACTAAATCACTTATTATTTGATTAAAGGGACCATAGGGATTATTCTGCACATCAAAACACCAGATCCCATCTAGTTTTGTCACCAAAATTCAATAAAAAATGGGGTGACATGAGTAGATAAGGAAGAGTCCATTGTGCCTAGGACTCTTCCTTCAAGAGTTTAATCCAAATCAAACTCCATCAAAATCTAGCCAAACCACCACCATAAATCATGAAATTTGGCACACCCATAGCATGTCTCAAGCCCTATCATATATCCAAAAATTAAATAAAAAAAATCTTAAAAGAATTTTTTAGAAGCATCTGATCAAGTGACCCTCAATTCTCTTAATTGGATCAACTTTTGATCCTAGTCCAATTGCACTAGGAATGGATTTAATTTCTACAATTAATCTAATCTAGATTAATCTCAGTCAGATGAAAATAAATCCATTCAAGATATAGAAATAAGTTAAATAAAATTTGATATAGTTATGATGAATCAAAAAAATTACAGAAGGAGAAAGCCAAGCTCAATCATGTGCTAGCACGACTACCTTGAACTTGATTGAATCTAATCCAAATCAATCAAACTGGGTTAGCTTAATTGATGACATCCAGATCCAAACCTTTATTTTTCTAATCTAGTTAGGATCAATTTTGTATGGTAATGAGACATGTCACGATCACTATCATCAACTTCATCGAAACATCTTTCGATGGATCAGAACTTTTCTGATTCATACAATTAAAATGATCGATCATCAAGATTATTCTAATTGCTCTCAAAATCCATCAATGATACCTAGCAGTATATGGTGGCAATCTATTAAAATTGAAAGAAAACCTCTCAATGTAGCTACCTGTGTGATTGGGTTCTTCTATCTTGAGCTCCAATAGGATTAGGACTAAGGTGAACTCATCAAACCTAAAATCCGTCATATGAATTAATCATTTGATTCGAGTGTAATGTAAAATCCTAATAGAAACTCTTTCTATCATTTTTACTCTGCCATGGCCATGGGCTTAAGAACTCAATCTCATGATTATCATAGGGCTACTCTATTAGAAAATGTATCCTAAAGCCAATTATCTAAGTAGTAGATGATTAGAATTAGTATATAAATTATCTAATAATAATAGTTATTTAGCTGGTTCATAATAAAAGTTCTATCTTTCTTAAATAAACTCTTAAATTATGATGAAATCCTTAGAACCATAATTAATTGATAAAGAAGGATTTATCGAATGGTTCTAAAACTATTCATGGTCAAATGATAAGTTATTAATAAGGACGATAACATATCGAGTGTAGGTCGCTATATGCCATATTCATTGATTGTCCTCGTAACCAAGTGGCGTGGAGACACTAGTATGGCATCCATATGAGGTATAGGAGTACATCTACACTGAATGTGACCAACGTAGCACTCTACTATCAAGAGTAGCTAGCTAAGGCCAATGGATATAAATGTTCCTCTGACTTGAGATCACCACGGTGACTTGCAGGCAACTCACTGTACTTTGGTGCTGGACTACCTATATTTCTAATATAGGTTCGAAAGATTTTTGGATATAGTCAAATACTTATGAAGTCAGTGTGTGAGTCAAGATGAGATTGACTAATGATTAGCTTCAGAAAGAGAATAACTCATTGTGTTTCAATTTAGTAAAACCTGGGCCTGGATAATCCTCGTAAGGAGTCACGGGATCTGCAAAATTTTGAGACACAATAGAGATGAATTATATGAGTGTTGACAAAATACTCAAAGTCATCTTAAGCATTATTGGTCAAAGGGATGAATTATACGATAATCATGGGCTAAGATTTTAAGAATGTTGCTTTGCATGCATTCGACCTATCCAGACATCGAGAACCATTACTAGATGGTTACTTCGATTGGTACAGGAATTGATTTCTATGCTACTAGCTTAGGTTCGAACCTATAGGGTTACACACATTAGAGTTGTAATCTAATCAGATGGTTAATCAGTGATTGAGAATCGTTCTTAGGTCAAACTATCAATATGATTGATGTTTGATCTAATGCAAGTATTATAGGAGGATTGATTAGCAATTAGGTTGCTAATTGGCTCAATTTGATTGAGCATTTGGGCTAAGATCAAGTCTAATTGAACTAGATTTAATTAAAATTAGTTTGGACTTAATTAGATTAAGTTTAATTAGTTTATTGGATATACTAATTATAAGAAAAAAATAATTTCTAATTGGACTAGGATTTGAGTGCACCTAATTTCTAATTGAGTTAGAATTTAAATTAGATTTAAACCTAACTTAATTGAATTTCTAGTTGGACTAGAATCACCCATAATTAGGTCACATTTAATTTGATTTGAATTAGGTTCAAAATAGTTTTGACCTAGTCAAACAAGAAGAGTCCCAGTTGGACTGGGACTCTCACTCCTTCCTTGCACCAATAAAAGTCAATGCCCATATTTTATTTTTTAATCTTATTATGATATGCTCCATACTAATAAGAGCTTCTCCTTGCATCAAATATCTAAAGTGATTAATTAAAATTTGATTTGATCAATTTTGGTAAGTGGTTTGGTTTTGTTTTCTTTTGAAAGAGTCCCAATTCTCCAAAACCCCTCCTTTCCTTATAGAATTTTTTCTCCATGTCTTTTTTCTTTTGTGCACTTATTTTCTTTGGTTTTCCACATGGTTTCCTAACCTTCCCATCCAAAAAATAAGGAGAGAGGCATCCAAGAGTTGGACGCCTCCTAAAACTCCTCCTTGGTCTCCTATTAAGACTAGGTTTTGACCTAGTCTTCCATACATAAAAAGGAGGATGCCTCCTATCAAGTTTAGGATGTGCAAAACTTAAAAAATCATAAAAAATAGAATAAAAGTAGGAGCAATGGGAGACTTTGGACACCAAGTTCCATGAAGGAGAGATCTCATTAAGCCATCAATTTTTAATGTCTTGAAGAGAGAAAGGTAAGAGAAAAATTATTTTCTCTTAGAGATTTATTTCTATTCCTTCTTTATTTATTTTTTATAATTTTTATATAATAAAAATCTAAGAGAGAGAGAGAGAGAGGAAGAGAGCATGGGGATCTGTGCTCCAAGGTGTTGGAGCATAGTGATCTTTTTTGGACATGATCTAATCATGTCCTGATGAGAGAAGAAAAAGAAAAGAAGGTATTCTCTTAGGGTTTTTTTAAGAACCCTTCTTCTCTACATTTTTATGAGATTTTTCTATAAGAAAAAATAGAAGGGAAAAGATATGAAAATATGAGAAAAGTCTAGGGAAGATGGTCTCCCCCTATCCTAGCATAAAGATGTTTTCAAGAGATCAATCGTTGATGTCCTGAAAGAGAAGATCTATCTTCTCTTAGGGCCCTCTCTTATATATTTTTATTTCTGATTTTAGGGAGATCCTGTTGGGAATATGCTCTCTTCCCACTCAGATCAGCATGGCCACTGGTGATTGGCCAAGCAATAAGAAAGTACTTCTCAAAGATTAATGCGAAAGCATGATCAAATAAATCAAGAAATAGAGAAGAAGAGAAGAAGAGATTTTCTGAAGAAAAGAGCTTTTATTCAGTATACTTCAGCACTCTTACAGTCTTGACCTATTTTCAGTATATATACTTCACAAAGGGTCAAGCCTAAGCTCATAGAAAAACTCTCCAAACCCAAACAACCCACGTATATAAAATAATAACCCACAAAAATTGAGCCGACCTAGTTGTGTACCATGCCAACAGTCCAAAAATGCTGCTTTCTATCTTGATTTTCCTCTGAGACCTAGCCGACCCAGTCCTAGACTGAGCCGATCCAGTCCTAGACTAAGCTAGCTCAATCTTAAGTGAGCCGACCCAATTTTTGAACTTTACTATTGAGACTGATTCTTCTTCCGGCTCGCTCCCATCTTCCCATGACCTGTCTTCTTATGTTTCCAAGACTTGTGAGTGCCACTTCTGAGCTCACATTCTCTAACTTGGTGCTTTCAAGTCTTTGTGAACTCATCTCTTCTCAACAGATCCATCCATGCCACACATCTCTGAAAGCTATCTCTAGGGAGTACCTTTGTGAGTGCATTAGATTGATTCTCCTTGGTATGGACCTTCATCAACTTCACTTCACCTTCCTCCATCAGCTCTTTGATCCTTGGTACCTCATGTCTATATGCTTTGTGCGTTCATGATAGATTGGGTTCTATGCCAACAATAGAGCACTCTGACTATCACTGAATAGTGTAACCTTACTCTGCTCCACCCCCAACTCATCAATCAGCCTCCTAAGCCAAAGGGCTTCCTTTGCAGCCTCTGTTATCCCAATGTACTCGACCTCTATAACAGACAAGATCGTGACTGGCTGAAGGATTGATCTCCAAGACATCGGTCCACCATATATGCAGAAGAGGTATCCAGTAGTAAACCTCCTTATATCAAGATCACTAGCATAATTTGCATCAACAAACTATTCCAGAGGACCTGAACCTTCACACATCTTCATAGATTGTTCTCCAAATTCTCTCGACTGTCCACCAAACACCAAACCATAATTTCTTGTTCCATACAGATATCTCAATATCCATTTCAATGCTTTCTAGTATTCCTTCCTAGGGTTAGCCATGTATCTACTAACCATGCTTACAGCATGTGATATATCTGATCTACAGCACACCATAGTGTACATCACACTGTCTACAGCATTTGCATAAGGGACTCATTCCATGTACTCCTCTCTCCTCTTCTGATTGGGGGCACTATAACTAGGAGAGAGACATATGGCTTGGCAATGGCATCTTTGCAGATTTTGCCTTTTTCATCCCAAACCTCTTCAAAATCTTTTGGACATACTTTTCTTGTGACAAATGGAGCACTTCTTTGCACCTATCTCTACAAATCTCCATTCCAAGGATTTTCTCAGCTGGATCCAAATCTTTCATCTCAAATTCAAATGATGATGCCCTTTTCAACCTTTTCACAGGATCCATGCTTCTACTAGCTATGAGCATATCATCAACATACAATAACAGATATAGGGGCATCCTCCTCATCTACATCGTTGATGTAGATACAACAATCATGTTCACATCTACTAAAACCCAGGCTCAAAACAAAGCTATCAAACTTTCGATACCACTGACGAGGGGATTGTTTCAAGCAATACAAAGACTTCTTGGGTAAATACACCTTTTCTTCCTGTTCCATCTCCATGAAACCATCTGACTACTTCATATAGATTCTTTCCTCCAAAGTTCCATGAAGGAAGGCCATCTTCACTGTTAGATATATGTGTCCTAGAAGCCAGAATTGGCTGACACTTGTAATACACTTCTAGAGGCAAAATTATAATTTTGAGTAACATCAATAAAATGGGATATTTTCTATCACATATGTATATTTAGTGTCTGTGATACATCCTTTGAGTTAATGGTAACGATAATTCATATTTTCAAGAGTTGAAAATTTAAGACATGAATAATCATTATTAACTCATAAAATGCTCCCGAGCATAGGATCATCACGAGGATGGTGATTGATCCGGAAGGTTGGTGTACAATCGCTTCTCTTTAGTAGATGATTCTTGAGTCTACGGTGTGGAGACACCAAAGTGAGAGTACAGGTACTTGTTAGAGAACAAGGGCACTAAGCGTGACCATCTCGAGTAGTCATTAAGGAGTCTACCTTCTCGTCAATGACTAACTGGATGCTGCAGTAGTGTGTATGGTTCTTTGACCTGAGATGCATCGGCAGTTCACCTTGAGGATGTTATAGTTTGACAACACCATTACTTGGTCACCTAGCCATTTGGAACCCTGAGGTGCATGTTGGCTATAGCATGTTCATTCTAGGAACTGGATAGCATCAAGATGGAATCTATCTACCTCGGTGGTAGAGGAGCAGCCCTATGATGATCATGAGAATCAAGTCCAAAAGTCCATGGCCATGGTAGAGTGAAATAATAGAAAGAGTTTCTATTTAGATTTTTGCATTGGACTTGAATCGAATGATTACATCATATGACAAAGACTAGGGTTTGACGAGTTCACCTTAACCCTAATCTGATCGGGGCTCAAGATAGAAGAACTTAATCACATAGGTAGTTGCACCAAGAGGTTCGCATTCAGCTCTGATGGGTTGCCACCATATACTGCTAGGTGTCACTAGTGGATTTTGGGAGCAATTAGAATGATTTAGATGATCGATCATTCTAGCTATTCGAATCAGAAGAGTTCTGATCCATCGAAAGGAGTTTCGATGATGTCGATGATAGAGATCATGACATATCCCATTACCATATAAAACTGAACCTAACTGGGTCACACAAATAAGGTTTTGAATTTGGTGATCATTAATTGAACTGATCCAGTTCATTTGATCTGAATGAGATTCAATTAGGTTCAAGAAAATCGTTCTAGCACTCGATTGAACCTAACATTCTTCTTTTACTATCATAAATAATTGTCCTAACTGAGATAAAGGAGTTTATGCTCGATCAGAGGGCTTCATTTGGTCTGACTGCAGCTTGTCCAAGTCAGAAAATGTTGTCTTATTTTTTAAGACATTATCTGCCATTTTTGGTCACCTGCCATTTCTCATCTTTTGACTTTGGTCAAAAGTTGACCTTTAACTGGTCAAACATTGACCATTGATACTTTGACTTCTGTCCATGTGTCATGCACCTATTGGAGAGCTAGTGGGGGCCTGTCCCCCTATCAGAACCTGACAAGGAGGAGGGTGCATGCCACCCTTGGCGTGTGCCCAAGTTGGAGGCGCCCAGGAGTCCCTATTGGACAGGGACTCCATCTCCTTTTTGGATTCTGATTAGAGTTCTCCTAAGAGCAACTTTGACTGGTCTTAGGCACCCTCTAAGGAGGAATCCAGGGGACTCTATTTCCACCAATCAGATTTAGATCTGATTTCACAAAGAGTTGTGATTGGTTGGGAAGAAGAGGAGTTGGATCACAGACAGTCTATAAATAAGACCCTACGCCCAACTCAAATTAAAAATTGAAGAATTGAAATCCCACGCCCCAAGGCTTCCTCTCCCCTCTTCCTCCATGCCAAGCCCACCTTCTCCCTCTCCTCTCCACATCCAAAAGTGTTTTGGACCTTGGTTGGTGCAATCCAGACAAGAGAAAAGGCAACTGAAAGCTAGAAGGCTGCGCTGCTGCAAAGGACAACTGCTGCTCTTCAAAAGGAGTTTTGAAGATTTTTCAGATCAGATCCAGATCTGATTTTTGGAGACGTGATAGAGAAGAAGAGGATCTCTAGATCTAGCCTGAGTAGATACCGATAGAGGCCAGGCACTTGCATGGCTAGATCCAGAACCTTCCGCTGCTAACAATATCATCATCGGGTAATAAGATTATCCACTTCAAGGTAAATTAAATTTGATTTAATTTATCTGATTTTATTTTAATTATTAAAATAATAAAAGTTAGATCTGAAATATCTCAAATCTAATCTAGATCAAAGAGAAAAAATTTTGAAATATATCTCTTGATCTAATCAGATCTGAACGAACCTGGTCCGAAAAATCAGGATTTCCCTTCATTCACGTCCATCTGTTCCAATTCCATATTATGCTGTGCCACCAGTGACAACAAAACTTGAATAGATGTATGACGCACCACAGAAGAGAAACTTTCTATGTAGTCAATCTCTTCCCTTTGTGAGTATTCTTTTGTTGCCAGCCTTGCTTTGAATCTGACTCCACCTTGCTCTGAAGGTGCTTCTTTCTTTCTGAACACCCACCTTGAGCCAATAGGTCGAGCACCCTCTGGAAGATCCACCATCTTCTATGTTTGATTCTTCTCAAGTGATTCCATCTCCTCCATCATGGCCTACATCCATGAATCATGATCCTCACTCTCCATGGCCTCTGCATAATTCTCTGAATCTCCATTAGTAGTGATGAGTGCATAAGAGATAACCTCATCAATGCCATATCTGATCAGTCTCCTAATAGTATGCTAGGACTTGTGCAATGCCACTCCCACTGGTACATCTCTGTCTGATGTCTGTAGCTGCTCCTGCACATCTGTCTGAACAGCTGACCCTCCATGCTGATTTTCAATCTGAGACAATACTTTTCTATCCAACTCCACCTCAATAAGAACACTCGTGTAAGTGGATGTAACCTGCATGTCATCATTCTCTGATTGGCCACCGCTGTTCACCTTTATTTTTCTAGTTCCATCTATCCCAGACCTCCTCAAGATGCTCTTCTCATCAAAGATAATGTTCCTACTGATCACTGACTTCGATGCCTGAGAATCCCATAGTAGGTACCCCTTGACTCCTTGTAGATACCCTATGAATGTCATTTTTTGAGATTTTGGGTCCAATTTGCTCCTCTCGATTGCCTCCATATGTGCATAGACTGTGCAATCGAAGACTTTCAGGTGGCCAAGCTCCATCTTCTTCCTACTCCATACCTCTTCTGGAATGCCTCCATTCAGCTTATAATGAGTGGACCTATTCACAAGAAAATAAGAAAAAGTTAGAGCATCACCTTAAAAGGATTTTGGGAGTGATGTCTACAGCCTCAAACTCTATGTCTTCTCAGTCAGTGTCCGGTTCATCCTCTCCATGACACCATTCCGCTAGGGAGTCATCCTTATCATGTAATGGCATTTGATGCCATTTTCCTCATAGTACCTCCTGAACTCCATGCTAGTATACTTCCCTCCATTATTCGACCTCAGATACTTTACCTATCTCCCTGACTCCTCTACTTCATCTCTCCAGGCTCTGAACTAGGCAAACACCTCTAATTTTTCTTTAATTAGATAAATCCACACCTTCCTTGAGAAATCATCAATGAAAGTAACAATGTATTTTGCCCCACCTCTACTTGATACTGGAGCTGGTCCCCACACATCCGAGTGCACTAAATCCAGCACTCTCTCGCTGTGCTTGGTACTTCTGGCAAACTTCATCCTATGCTATTTGCCAAAGATACATGGCCTATAAAGATCTATTCCCTCCTTCTTTAGGGTTAGGATCATACCTCTTCTGCTTAGTTCTATGAGCCCACGATCACTCATATGACCCAACCAATAGTGCCATAGTTGATAAAAAATCTGCTCCTCCTATGCCACTACTAGCACCTCTACACTATCATTTACCACTGAGCCTTCCATTCTGTAAAGATTGTTGCTCAGTCTTCTACCACTCATCACCACCAAAGCTTTCTTGGAAATTTTCAGACATCTACTCCTAGCTTGGCTACTAAAAGCATAATTCTGCTCCTCTAAGTAGTCCAAAGAAATCAAATTCTTTTTTAACTCTGGTATATACCTAATATTTGATAATGTACGAATGATCCCATCATATATCCTCATCCTTATAGAGCCAATTTCAGCTTATTTGCATGGATGATCATCTCCAAGACTGACACTTCCACCATCGACCTTCTGGTTGGTAGCAAACCACATCTGATGAGAAGTATAATGGTGCGAGCATGCTGAATCTAATATCCACATAGTATCGCACTCTATGGATCCATCTGTTATAACTAGCAGGTCTTCTTCATTGCTCATAGAAGCTGTATCATCTCCCTTACTGGCCTTCCCTTTTTTTGATCACAAAAGGGGACAATCTCTCCTCTATTGTCCAGGCTGATGATAATTATAACATTTCAATATCATCTTCCTCTGATCGTGAGACTTTGATCAGCCTGTCTTTCGTTCACAGCCAAGATCTCAGACTTAGGATATTCCTTGCACATCTTCTTCCTTTGCTCATTTTATCTGAGCACACCAACAACCTCTTCATAGTTTAGGGTCTCCTTTCCATAAACTAAAGTTGTTATGAGACCATCATACGAATTTGGGAGAGAACATAATAGCAGTAATGCCCGATCCTCCTCATTGATCTTCACATCCAAACTCATCACCTCAGAACACACCTGATTGAACCTTTGGATATGTGCAACAAGATCTCCGCATTCAGGCAACCTCAGACTATACAGCTATTTTTTCAACCATAGCTTATTCATAATGTTCTTCCCCATGTATGTGTTCTCCAGTCTCTCCCAGAGCCCCTTTGCCGAAGTCTCTATGCAAACCTCAGGCAAAACCTTATCGACCAAGCACATTCAAATTGTGCTAAAAGTAATTTTCTTCAACTCTTCCTAATCCTCTGCACTAATCTTTTTTGGCCATTCTTTTATCAAGATCTTATAGATCTTCTGCTGAACCAATAAGTCCTTTACTCTTTGCTACCATAGGATAAAGTTTTTCTTATCATCGAACTTCTCAAAATTTACCTTGAATCCACTTGATTCCATGACTTCAAATAAGTCAAGAATAGATCCCTAACACCCTTCATGATCATAAACCAATAAAACTATCCTTTATAGAAAATCTAACTAGCCTTAGGTCCTCTTTCCAAACTTTTGTATCATCGTTCCTCCGTATAAACAATCTCCACCTCAATCTAAAGACAACCATGAAGCAAACTAGAAGTTTTTAGGATAAAACATGGTGCAATAGATCCTGGATATAGTAAACCCTAGGTGTCTTCCTTCCATGCAACACCACTCTGATACCAAATGTTGGAAATATGCGCTCTTCCCACTTGGATCGGTGTGACTACTGGTGATTAGCCAAGTAATAAGAAAGTACTTCTCAAAGATTAATGTGGAAGCATGATCAAATAAATCAAGAAATATAGAAGAAGAGAAGAAGAAATTTTTAAGAAAAGAGCTTTTATTCAGTATACTTCAGCACTCTTACAATCTTGATCTATTTTCAGTATATATACTTTACAAAGAATCAAGTCCAAGCTCATAGAAAAACTCCCCAAACCCAAATAACCCACGTACATAATTACAAGGATTGGCTCTGAAACATCAAAATCATTTTGGGTTTCGAGAAGTTAACTCATGTATTGGATCAGGATCCCCCAACCTTACCAGTCCGTCCGTCCATTGAACAGAGAGTGTCTCTTAACAAATGGATGGATAAAGATAACAAGGTTAGATACTACATGTTGGGTTCAATATCTGATGAGCTTCAGCGCCAACATGAAGATATCAAGACTACCCACCAAACATTGGCTCACCTACAAGAGTTATTTGATGAACAGAGTCGTGCAGCCAAGTATCAAGTCACTAAACAACTTTTTAACACTAAAATGCATGATGGGTAGTCAGTCCAAGGACTTGGAAGAGCTTGAGAAGCTTGGAGTGAAGTTAGACCAGAAACTGCAGAATGATATAATTTGGTAATCCTTGACTGATATGTATGGATAGTTCATCATGAACTACCATATGCATAAACTTCAGAGTATTCTGGCCAAACTTATGAACATGCTAGTTACTGCTGAGCTTTCTATAAAAGGTTCTAAAGGCTCAATACTTGCTATGAAATGGATTTCTTCCAAGAGAAAGTCATTTGAAAAGAAGAAGAAGTTTATGAAAAGACAAAAGGTGGAAGGTGGAAAGAAGAAGAATGCAGAGCTAAAGAAGAAGGCCGCTGACAAAGAAAAGTGTTTCCATTGTAACATAGACGACTACTGAAAGCAAAATTGCCCTATATACCTGGCCACCCTGAAGAATAAGAAGGAAACAGGTCCTTCTAGAGGTATGCTCGTTATTGAATCTAACCTTACGATTTCTTCTGCATCCAGTTGGATGCTTGACTCTAGTTCTAGTGCTCATTTGTGCACTTCCATGCAGGGTCTTGAGGATAGCTGGAGGCTGAGGGATGGTGAGATGATCCTATGCATCGAAAATGGAGCAAGAGTTGCAGCTATGGCCATAGAAATCTATCCTCTTCGACTACCGTCTGGCTTAGATTTAGTACTTAGGGATTGTTACTATGTGCCTACTGCAAGCAGGAATTTAATTTCTATTTCATGTTTAACACAAGAAGGCTATGTAGTTAGTTTTCTTAAGGACCATTATAATAATCTTTATGAAAGAAATAAAATTGCAAGTGGTTTCCTCATTAATGGTCTCTATCAATTACATATTGATGTATCAATCTTTAATATCGAGCAAAATGTGAATGCATGCCATAAGATCAAAATGACCTAGGTATAGTTTAAATGAAAGGTATCTATGGTACCTAAGGTTAGGTCATATAGCAGAAGATAGGGTTAACAAATTGAAGAAAATTGGGCTATTGAGTCCGTTGACTTTCGAGTCATATCTAATTTATGAATCATGTCTTCATGGCAAAATGACTAAGCTCCCTTTTGTAGGACATGGGAAAAGGGCCATGAATCTACTTGCCCTAGTACATACTGATGTGTGCGGCCCATTTGATGTGTCGACTAGAGGCAATTTTATCTATTTCATAATCTTTATCGATTATTTATCTCGATATGGATATGTGTATCTTATGAGACACAAGTTTGAAGCTTTTGAAAAGTTTAAGGAATTTAGATATGAAGTAGAAAAGCAAACTAGAAAATCTATTAAGATTCTTTGATCAGATCAAGGAGGTGAATACCTTAGTCGGGAATTTCTTGACTATCTCAAGCAAAATGATATAGTCTTTCAATGGACTCCACCTAGAATATGTCAACTCAATGAGGTTTCAGAACGGAGGAACCGAATCCTATTAGATATGGTCCAATCCATGATGAACTTCATAGACCTTCCTGATCTTTTTTGGGGACATATTTTGTCAACTGCTATATATATTCTGAATAGAATTCCCTCTAAAATCATTCCTACCACACCGTATGAGATATCGCATGATAAGGAACGAAGTCTGAGTCATCTCAGAATTTGGGATTGTCCGGCTCATGTCAAAAGACAACAAGTGGACAAGTTAGAGTATAGGTCCTTTAGAGCTTAATTTATAGGATATCCTAAAGAGTCATTAGGATATTGTTTCTATATTCCAAAAGACCATAATGTGATTGTGAGTCAGCATGCCATCTTTCTTGAAAAATAATTTATTCAAGATAGTAGCATTAGAAAGCAAATCAAGTTCGAGGAGAGTCTCACAAGAGCAACGAGCTAAGGATCTTATGGAACCAAATCAGGTTGAGCCAATACAATCACTACCTCCTCCATCTCATAGATTGAAAAGAATTTTTCGTCCCCTGAGAGGTACTTAGGTACTATTTCAGAGAAAGTAGAGAAAATGTTCCTCATAGGTAATGGGGTTCATGGTGATGATCCCAAAAAGTATGACGAGGCGATATTAGATATCGACTCCGAGAAATAGTTAGAGATAATGAAGTCAAAAATTAACTCGATGCACTCAAACCAAGTCTGGAACTTGGTAAATCCACTAGAAGGTATAGTACCTATTGGGTATAAATGGATCTACAAGAGAAAGATTGGTGCAGATGGAAATATGGAGACATTCAAAGCTAGATTAGTGGCAAAAGGGTATAGTCAGCGTGAAGGCATTATCTATCAGGATACCATTTCATCAGTAGTGATGCTAAAGTCCATTCACACATTGCTTGCTATTACATCTTATTTTGATTATGAAATATGGCAAATGGACATGAAAACGACATTCTTAAATGGATACCTTAAGGAAGACATCTATATGGAACAGCCACTAATTTTCACATCCAGTGATGCTGATTACAAAGTATGCAAGCTACAAAGGTCCATATATGGACTTAAGAAAGCATCTTGGAGCTGAAATTCTCATTTTAATGATGTGATCAAATTATTTGGTTTCATCAAAAATGAGAAACTATGTATTTTCAAAAGGGTCAGTGGGAGTGCTATTGCCTACCTCGTACTATACGTGGATGATATCCTCCTTATTGGAAATGATATTTTCATGTTGACCACAGTTAAAATGTGGTTATCAAAAAAATTCTCCATAAAAGACCTAGGAGAAGCATCCTTCATTCTAGGAATTAAGGTCTATAAAGATAGACCAAGTAGGATGCTAGGTCTTTCACAGAAGATGTACACAGAGGAAGTGCTAAAGAGGTTTAGCATGAAAAACTCTAAGAGGAGTTTGGTATCCATCAGATATGGCAATCATCTCTCCAAGAAGATGTGCCCTAGCACACCTGAGGAGATAGAATGCATGAGCAAGATCCCTTATGCTTCAATAATAAGGAGCCTCATGTGTGCCAAGTTATGTACACGACCTGATATAGCCCATGCTATGAGTATCACGAGCAGATATCAGTCGAATCCAGATGAAGAATACTGGACTTCTATGAAATGTATCCTTAAGTACTTGAGAAGAACTAAGGATATGTTGTTGGTTTTGGGTAATGGAGAACTCCAAGTCCAGAGGTATACAGACTTAGATTTTATGTCCGATATAGATGATCGAATGTCGACATCTGGGAGTCTATTTGTGTGTAATGGTGGTGTTATCAGTTGGAAAGCTTCAAGAAGATAGTGATAGCAGATTCCACCATGGAAGAAGAGTACGTCACTGCATTAAAAGTTATGAAGGAGGCATTCTGGTACAAGAAATTTGCCACAAAAATTAGAGTGATGCCATCAAATGCCATTCCTCTTTACTGTGACAACGATGGTGCCATAGCCCTTTCTAAGTAGCCAAGATCTCACCAGAAATCCATGCACAACGAACGGTGATACCACCTCATCCATGATTATCTCGAGAAGGGTTATGTCAAAGTTAAGAGAGTCAACTCTGCAGACAATGCGGCAGACCCACTCACAATGCTCTTAGGCCAGCAGAAGATCGAAACTCACCTTGAGAAGATGGGACTTAGAATTATAGCCAATTGGCTTTAGTTCAAGTGGGATTTTGTTAGATATATGTGCCCTAGAAGCTAGAATTGGCTAACACTTGTAATACACATCTAAGCACAAAATTATAATTTTGATTATAAATAATAAAATGGATTATTCTCTATCATAGTGTATATTTGAAAGTGTTTATGATACATCCCTTGAGTTAATGGTAATGATAGTTCATATTTTCAAGAGTTGAAAATTTAAGACATGAATTTTCATTATTAACTCATAAAATGCTTCCGACCATAGGATCATCATAAGGATGGTGATTGATCCGGAAGGTTGGTATACGATCACTTCTTTAGAATAGATGAGTCTTGAGTCTATAGTGTAGAGACACCGAAGTGAGAGTACAGGTACTTGTTAGAGAACAAGGGCACTGAGCATGACCACCTCAAGCAGTCATGAGGAATTCTATCTTCTCGTCAATGACTGGCTCAAAGCTGCAATGGTGTGTCTGGTTCTTTGATCTGCAGTGCATCGACAGTTCACCTTGAGGGTGTTATAGTTTGACTATACCATAACTCGGTCTTCAGCCATTCGAAACCCTGAGGTGTATGTTGGCTATAGCATGTTCATTGTAGGAATTGGATTGCACCAATAGGGGATCTATCTTCCTTGGTAGATGAGGAGCAGCCCTATGATGATCATGAGAATCAAGTCCATAAGTCTATGGTTATGGCGAAGTGAAATCATAAAAAAAGTTTCTATTAGAGTTTTCACAATGAACTTGAATCGAATGATTAATTCATATGATGAGAATTAGGGATTGATGAGATCACCTTAACCCTAATCCAATCGGGGCTCTAGATAGAGGAACTTAATCACACAAGTAACTGCACCGAGAGGTTCATTTTTAGTTCTAATGGGTTGCCATCATATGCTGTTAGGTGTCACTGGTGGATTTTGGGAGCAATTAGAATGATTTGGATGATCAATCATACTAGTTGTCTGAATCAGAAAAGTTCTGATCCATCAAAATGTGTTTCCATGATGGCAATGATAGAGATCATGACATATCCCATTACCATATGAAACTGAACCTAACTGGATTACTTAAATAATGATTTGGATTTGGATATCATCAATTGGACTAACTCAGTTCAATTGATTTGAATAAGATTCGATTAGGTTCAAAAAAATCATGCTAGCACACGATTGAGCCTGATATTCTCCTTCAACAATCATTAAAAGTTGTCTCGACTGAGCCAAATATATTTGGGCTCACTCAGGAACCTTTACTTAGTCTGACAAGAGCTTGTCCAGGTCAGAAAAGGGTTGTCCTAATTTATAAGATAAATTTGAGACAACACTTGCCATTTTCTGTCACTTGCTAAATCTTGCTCTTTGACTTTGGTCAAACTTTGACCTTTGACACTTAGACAATTGCCCATGTGTCTTGCACCCATAGGAGAGTAGATGGAGCTTTGTTCCCCCACTAAAATAATGAAAGAGAGGGGGTGCATGCCTAGGGAGGCGTGCACCCAAAGAGGATAAAGATTGGAGTCCCATACGGATGGGACTCTAGTTGCTTGCGTATGGGACTCCAGTTGCTTCATGCTCTCTACTGGGGTGGTGCCAAAGACTCTTCTTTGATCAGTCTTGGCACCACCTAAGGAGGTTTGTGAGGGATCCTAATTTGATTAAATCAGATGATGTCATCCCACCAATCAGATTTAGATCTGATTGCACAAAGAGCCATGATTGGCCAGGATAATGTGGCACTGCATGGCGCAGCAGGATCTATATAAATCCTGTCTGCGCCTAAGATTGAGAGCTTCTGCCCTTTGCCCAAGCCACATAGCCCCTCTTTCTCTTTCTCTATGCCTCCTTCAGATTCTCTCTCTCCTCTTCATGCCCAAAAGTTTTGGGCTTCAGTTTAGTGCGATCCAAGAAAGAGAAAGGTGATAAGAAAGCAAGAAGGCAGCACTGCTGCAAGAGACAACACCCGATCTTCAAAAGGTGTTTTGAAGATTTTCAAGATCAGATCTAGATTTGATCTTTGGAGTACAGATTAAGAAGGAGAAGATCTCTAAATTCTACCCAAGTGGATACTGGTAGAGGCCAGGTGCTTGCGTGGCTACATCCAGAACCTCAAGCGAACATCGGGATCATCTCAAGGTAATAGGATTATCCATAACAAGATACAATTAAATTAGATTTAATTCTTTTTATTTTATTTTTATTTTATTTTATCAGATCAATAAAATTAGATCTAAAAAGTCTCATATCTAATTTAGATCTAAGAGAAAATTTTTAAAATATCCCTCTTGATCTAATCAGATCTGAACGAACCTAACCCGAGAAATAGAATTTTTCCTTCAACTTTGATCTTATGGCATTCACATTTTGCTCGATATTAAAAATAGAAATATCAATATGTAACTAATAGATACCATTTATAAGAAAATTACTTGCAATTTTATTTCTTTCATAAAGAATATTACAATGATCCTTAAGAAAATTAATTACATAGCCTACCTATGCTAAACATGAAACAAAAATCAAATTTTTGCTTATTGCAGGCACATAAAAATAGTCCCTAAGTACTAAGTTTAATCCTGATGGTAATCATAGAGGGTAGGTTCCCACGGTAACAGCAGCAACTCTTACACTATTTTCGATGCATAGAATCATCTCACCATCCCTCAGCCTCCTGCTATCCTCAAGACCCTGCATAGAAGTGCATAAGTGAGCACTAGAAGCAGAGTCAAGCATTCAACTGGATGTAGAAGAAATTGTAAGATTAGATTCTATAACAAGCATACCTCAAGAAGGACCTGCCTCTTTCATATTTTCGGGCTGGCTAGGTAAAGAGGGTAGTTCCACTTCCAATGGCCGTCAGTGTTGCAATGAAAATATTTTTCTTTGTCAACGGCCTTCTTCTTCGGCTCTACCTTCTTCTTTCCACCATCCATCTTCTGCTTCTTCACGGACTTCTTCTTCTTTGTAAAAAATTTTTTTTTGGAATAAGATCGCTCCACAACAAGTACTGAGCCTTTAGAATCTTTCATAAAAAGTTCAACAGTAACCATCATATTCATGAGCTCAGGCAAGGTATTCTAAAGTTTATGCATATGGTAGTTCATGATGAACTGCCCATATGCATTAGTCAAGGACTGCAGAATTATGTCAGTCTACGGATCCTGATCTAACTTGACATCATTCTTCTCAAGCTCTTCTAAGTCCTTGATCATCATCAGACAATGATCTTTGACCGACTGCTCATTATGCATTGGAGCCTTAAACAGTCTTTTAGTGACTTTATATTTGGCTATGTGACTCTATTCACCAAACAACTCTTATAGGTGAGCCAACATTTGACAACTAGTCTTAATGTCTTCATGTTGACACTGCAACTTATTAGACATCAAGCCCAACATGTAATACCTGGCTTTGTTATCTTCATCCATCAACTTCTCGAGAGATGCTCTCTGATCATCAAATGGACGGTCTGATAAGGTGGGAGGATCTTATTCCAACATATAAGTCAACTTCTTAGAATCAAAAATAATTTTGAAGTTTTGAAGCCAATCCTTGTAGTTGGATCCGATCAGTCTATGGGTGTCCAGGATACGGGCTAGTGGGTTGGACATAGATATTTTCTTTTAGAGAGTCAAAGTTTCTAGTTAGATTTTGTAATTAGACTTAACCAATTTGTTTAGTAATTTTTTTAAATAAATTAGGCTCCCACTATTTACTCAGATCCCTACACACCCTTGGTAGAGATGCAAAAATCTCTGTAATTATTGATTTCTAGTGGATGGTGCGATCCCACCAACTAACTCACCACCTCACCTAACAATTATTGGTGATGGATCAACCGATGAGTGGACAACTCTTGTCCAATGATTCTCTAATCATGGTGCACCCTAACTTGGTCTCTAATTCATGAATCTCACCATGTCCAGAATATTGATCCACTTCTTAATTAAGTCAGACCCATCATTTGCATAGATTGGATTCCTGATTGGATCCCTCACCGTATCCAGAATATTGAGCCCAATTCATCCTCCAACCCATAGCATCCAATGCCTAATAGACATGGTTGCATCTTCTCAGTGCAACTGAACCATTGTATCCAGCCAAGAACAATTAACCCTGGAAAGGGTCCGCACATCTACAATCGTGGATGACCTTAGACTTAATATCTTTTTAGGAAGATTTAATTTAGGTCTTTTTAAATTGACTTGACTTAGTCATAACAATTATGACTAACCTAGTGGCATGGGTTGGCTCGAATTATTAGCCATCTCAAATCAGAACTAGATTGATACAAATGGCCAAGTAAGTGAGATCAGTGGAAGGGATATGCCATTAACTCGATAAGAATGTATTTAGATCGAGTAGCTTTCAATTAAAAATCAGTCGATCGTATCTGCTAGACTTACCTTAGATACTAAATTATTGAATTAGAACTAATTTGGTTAGCCTACAATCCAGGCTCGAATCACAGAGCCAAATTAGATCTTGACTTGATCGAGTTACATCTCAATGTAATTTGATCTTGACCTAGACTTAATTCTATTAGACTGGTGAAATCTAAGCTTTCTTTGATCCCACCTAACCAACTCTTGATTCGGTTTGATCAACCGCTAGACCTAATTGAGCTACCCAACCTCGAACTCAATTTTATGAATATGTATTAGATTTGAAAATTTATAATTTTTAGATCTAATTAATTTCATAATCTTACTTCTTAATTAAGTTTTGGGTTCATGAACAAGACATGTAATAAAAATCCTAGGATTTCAGGATTTAGAATTTTGTAGAAAAGTAAGTTCTGATTTTTCATTAAGGATGAACGTGCAGCACTCCTACACGCAATAAGAACATCCCATCGAATGGAAGGAGAGGACCTTTAAATCCTACTTTATTCTTATGATTGGACAGCCATGGAGAACTCGTTAATCAAAAATATAATTTTTTACTACAAAACTAGTTAGATCATATATCACATATAAAAGGATCTAACTAACACATGTCTTACATACATCTCATGTATCATCAATATACATACTTTTAGATCTAAAATATTGTATATTAAATCTAAAAAAAAATTTAAATTTGATCATATCAAATATAAAACTATTCTTGACATCTTATATAACTATTCTATGACTAGTCTAAGCATGCATCTTTCATATCTTATATAAATAAATCAAAAATTAAAAAAAATATTTTTTACTTGATCTGATTATAATAATTATAATATTAAAAAAATAAAAATTAAATAGATCTAAAATCATATTTAACCAAAATAAATACATGATCATACTAGACTACACATAGAACTATTCTATATCTAGTCCAGTCATGCATCTTATACATATTAGATCTAAAATATTTAATTTTTATTTTTTTTATTTTAGATCTAATCATATCTGATGTGATATCTAAAATTTTTTAATATCAAATTATAAATAAAAATAAAATTAGTTCTAAGATAGATCTGAAGAACTGCTAATATAGCTCTGATACCAGTTGAAGGAAAAATCCTATTTTCTACCATAGGATCGTGCATATCTGATCAGATCTAAGTTAGATTTTTCTAAAAGTTTTTAAATGATCTGATCTAATCTAAGAGTTCTTAGATATAATCATGGTGATCTAATATTTAAAATTAAAATAATAATTAAGTCAAATTTAATATCATACCTTATTTGGGTAATCTGATTATCCTGCGATGATCCTGATGTTTCCTGAGATTCTAGAAGGAGCTATGCATGCGCCTCACCTCTATCAGAATCCACTCAGGAAGGATCTGGACATCTTCTCCTCATAAATCTTTTCTCAAAAGATCAGATCTGGAAGTCCTTTAGAAAATTTCTGAAGGCAGCATGTTTGTTTCACGAATACCGTCGCGTAGATGTTGAACTCTTCACAAATTTGATTGGATCATCTTTTTAAATTTATGCCTAACATTTTACACATGTAGAAGAGAGAGAGAGAAAGGATAGAAGGATTGTGGGATATCTGGAATATCAGCCTTTGGGTATGAAAAATATTTCTTGGTGAAGAGCCTTGGCGTAAGGGTTCTTATACAAAAGCATAGCACCCAGTTAGAGTCCCTCTTTGACCAAAATCCTTATTTTTTTATCATTGGAACTCCTAAACTTGATCTCCATGAAAATCACCAGATCCCATCTAATTTTTACACCTAAAATCAATCTAGAAGGTGGCGGCATGAGTAGATAAGGAAGAGTCCACTACGCCTAGGACTCTTCCCTCAAGAGTTTGATCCATATCAAACTCTATCATAACTCAGTCTAGACACCTTCAAAAATCACAAAATTTGACACAACCAATTTACAATTTGTACTCTATCACATATCCAAAAATTAGATTAAAATAGTTTCTATAGTATTTTTTAAAAGTATCTGATCAGATGACCCTCAATTCTCTCAAATAGGTCAACTTTTGATCCTAGTCCAATTTGACTATGAATGGATTTAATTTCTACAATTAATCTAACCTGGACTTATTCTAGTTAGATAAAAATAAATTCATTCAAAATACAAAAAAGAGTCAAATCAAATTTGACTTTTTTGTGATGTATCAAAAAGATTTCAGAAGGAGAAAGTCAGACTCAATCGTGTGTTAGCACGATTACCTTGAACCTGATTGGATTTAATCCAAATCAATCAAATTGGGTTAGCTCAATTGATGATATCTAGATCCAAACCCTTATTTGTATGATCCAGTTAGGTTCAATTCAATATGGTAATGAGATATGTCATGATCTCCATGATCGACATCATCGAAACACCTTTCGATGGAGCAGATCTTTTTTTATTCATATAATTAGAATGATTGAGCATCAAAATCATTCTAACTACTCCTAAAATCCACCAGTGATACCTAGCAGTATATGGTGGCAACCCATCAGAACAAAAAGTGAACCTCTTGGTGCAGTTACCTATGTGATTTGGTTCTTCTATCTTGAGCCCATACTGGATTAGGATTAAGGTGAACTCATCAAACCCAATGTCTGTCATATGAATTAATCATTCAATTCAAGTCGAATGTGAAATCCTAATACAAACTCTTTTTATCATCTTTATTCTACCATGTCCATGGGCTTAAGAACTCAATCTCATGATTATCATAGGACTACACCTCATCTACCGAGGTAGATAGATCCCTTTATTGGTGCAATCCAATTCCTATAATAAATATGCTATAGCCAAGGTACACCTCAGAATTTCGAATGGCTAGGAGACCAAGTTATGGTACAATCAAACTATAATACCCTCAAGATGAATTATTGATGCACCTCAGATCAAAGAACCATACACACCACTACAACATCGAGTCAATCATCGATGAGAAGGTAGACTTCCTTATGACTACTCGAGATGGTCACGCTCAGTGCCCTCATCTCTAAGAAGTACATGTACTCTCGCTCTGGTGTCTCCACACCATAGACTTATGATACGTCTATCCTAAGAAAATGATCATACACCAATCTTCCGGATCGATCACTATCCTTGTGATGATCCTACGATCAGGAAAATTTTATGAGTTAATTATGAAACTTCATGTCTTAAATTTTCAACTCTTAAAAATATGAATTGTCATTACCATTAACTTAAAGGATGTATTACAGATACTTTTAAATACACACTATGATAGAAAAATAATCTATTTATTAATTTATAATCAAAATTATAAAATTATCTTTAGATGTGTATTACAAGTGATAGCCAATCTGGCTTCTAGGGCACACATCTAATAGGAAGGTCGACTCCAATAAATCAAGAAGTTAGCTCCTCAAAGCAAAAAATAGTTCAAATAATTTTTGATTCAAGAAAATTTAATCAAGATGAATAAGAATCAATAGGTAATTAAATCAATGATAAAGAAAGATATCTAAGTCAAATTTGGTGGATCAAGAATTAATCAATCATTGGGGCAAGATTTTCAAGTCAAGAAGCTCATGTAAAAGAAAATCTAGATATAGGCTCTATGAGTTTTGGTTGAACTATGAAATTCCAAAACCTTAGAGATAAGTTAATATGCAATGTAATTCAATATATCAAGCACTTGAGTTTTATGAATAGATGTTTTATCTTCAAGTACTTAAATCATACAAAGTTTTGAAAAAATTTCAATATTCAAGTATCTTATAGGGGAATGCCAAAAATCAGTTTTACATGTATGTTTAGTAATTCAAGAACACATCCAATTAAACATCTTTTAATTTAAGTTTATTAATTTAAAAATTTATATGGGGAAGCTATTATATCATATTGAATTTCAAGATAATTTTAATTTATATCATAACATGATACTTAGAGGAGAGCATATCGACCTTTTAAAATCAAAGTATTCAAATCATTAAAATCAATCAATCATACTAATCTTACTAATATATGAAAGAATTTCAAGCAAGTAATCATAATATGAAATCATAATGATAGATCATTAAAATTAGTAGAATTAATCAAACAAACATTCATGGTATGATGTGAGAAAAGTTTAGATTTTATCAATATTATCATCCATCCAAGTCCATTCCTAAGGCATCCAGGTACAAGTATTTTCTCATTTTATTCCTTTGGATCCTTGGTATACCTTCAAAATTATTTACTAGTTTTTGGTATCCAAGTCATCTTGGATCCTTGAAGGTTAGAGCTCATGGTTTCTTTTGGAACCTAAATCTTCTTCACATTTGAATTTTCATATTTACTAGAAAAACATGTATAAAATTTATGTCCTACTTTTTCATATTTAAAGTAAGTAATATTTGAAAACTTGTTGCTTAATGAGTTCACAAAGATGTTTTTTAGAAATTTTTGTTTCTTAAGAGGATTATAGCCTAGGCTAGCTTTATCATAAATGGCCTTTTGATTTTTAAGTATCATTTGAAGTTTATTTGAGCTAAGAGTAAACTTTTCTACCATAGGTTTTAACATAGTAATTTCATTTCTTAGATTCAGATTTTCTTGAGTTAAAACTAATTTCTCATTTGAAATTATCTCATTTTCTTTAGTAAAGATTGATTCTTTGATTTTAATTATTTATTTTTTATCCCTAACTTCTTTAAATCATCAACTAAATAATAAAATGCTTCTTGGAGTTCTTCAAAAGTAAAATCATTAGAAATTTCAATATTTACCTTATTTTCATGTGCCATAAGGCACATGTTGGCTTGTTCATGTGACTCTTCTTCTTCGAAGCTCAAATCATCGCTATCACTCCATGTAGCCACCATAGCCTTTTTTATTGTACTTCTTGTGGCCCTTCTTGAGTTGTGGATATTTGAATCTAAAGTGCCTCAACTTCTTACACTCGTAACAAATAAGGGGTTGCTCCTTATCCTTCGCCTTGCTATGCTCCCTTTTTGTAGGTGGCCTCATCCTCATCCCTTATTTTCTTTTCTTCAAAAATCTTTTAAACTTTTTAGTGATGAGGGCCAATTCTTCATCTTACTCTTTATTTTTTGTTTCAGCGGATTCCTCTTCTAGTTGAGTAGTAGATTTGAGGGCGATTGTCTTCTTCTTCTTGACATCTTCTTATTGATGTTGCTTCATGCTTAGCTCATGTGTCATAAGTGATCCTAGAAGCTCTTCCAAAGGTAATACGTTCAAATCATTGGCTTTCTGAATCGCGGTAACCTTGGCTTTCCATGTTCTTGGAAAAGACCTAAGTATCTTTCTTATAAGATCAATGTTAAAACAAAACTTGCCAAGACTTTTTAAACCATTTATAATATCCATAAAGTGAGTAAACATTTTAGTTATTGACTCATCATGCTCCATTTTAAAGAGTTCATATTTATGTACAAGCATGTTAATCTTTGACTCTTTGACTTGGTTGATACCTTCATGTGTTACTTCTAAACTATCCTATATTTTCTTAGTAGACATGCATGTTGAAATATGATTGAATTTATTATCATCTAAAGCACAATATAAAACATTCATGGCTTTAGCATTGAACTAAGCCATTTTCTTATCAAACTCATCCCATTCTCTTTTGAGTTTGATTGATTCTACACCATCAACTAACTTAGTGGGTGTGTGTGGTCCATTAACTATGATACTCTATATATCATAGTCAAGTGCTTGAATGAAAATTCTCATCCGAGCTTTCCAATAGATATAGTTTTACCCATTAAAAAGAGGTCGGTTTGTGGATGGCCCCTCCTCTAGAAAGATGCCGACTTGGGTTGCCATAGATATTTGGCTCTTTGATGGTTAAATCAAAATAGGGCTAGAGCATGGAGCTCTAATACCACTCGTTGTCCAGCTATGCAACCTAAAAGAGGGAGGGGGAGTGAATTGGGTTTTTAAATTTTAAAGCTAAATTAGAATAACAAAGACAATGTGATGATAAGCAATTTGTATGAGGTGAGTGATTTAAGTGAGGTAAAAAGATAAATAGTAAGAGAGCAAGTATTTAACAAAATAAGGATGGAAAGAGAACAAGCACATTATAAACAAACAAGATTTATAGTGGTTCGATGCCAATCTTGCACCTACATCCACTCACTAAGCTCCTACTTGGGAATTCAAATCCACTAAATATATTCAACAAGAATACAATGTTAGTACCTTCGACCCTAGCTATCCCAAGCTAGAACAATTACTTCTCGATTATAAGTCAATCCAATATAATTCGATTCAAGGTTCAGATCAACCTTTTCAAGTTTTGGAATCCCTAAAACTTAAATCAAAATAATAAAACAGAGTATGAGTGTTAACAATAATGAAATATAAAGTTAGCCCCTTTAATGAGCAAATAAATGTTAAAAGCTCTTTACACAATAAAGAAAGAAGCTTTTTTGATTTTTCTCAAGGTTGTTGAAGACTTCAATGAGCATTTGAGGGGTTGGTGAACTTGAAATGAAAGTTTCTTTGCTTGGAGAGGGCTTTTTGCTTATGGCTAAAATGAATGCTTGAATCTCTTCTTTTTTTCTCTCATTTTTGAGCCTATGTATCTTCAATAAGTATTAGAGAAAAATTTGGACAGGATTAGAGCTATTGCAGGGCTTTAAGTGCATATTAAATATGGTCAAAATGGATAAGAAAATAGTCATTGCAGAGATTTTTCGTCGCAGGGGTCAACCCTAGGGTCGTCCACTGCACAGGGGTAGACCCTAGGATCAACCTCTATGGTAGAAGTCAAGAAAAATCTAGTTTCTATTTTCTAGCTTGTAAAAATAGCAGAGGTTGACCCCTAGCATAGGGACAGCATGCTAATTAGCCCATTTCAGTAAGGAAATACCTAGGGGTCGATCCTTTTCTTCAAAATTAATTTTCTCCTAAAATATGCATCCAAAATTCATGAAAATATCTCCAATAGATCAAAAATATTCTAAACTTATTCTTGAGACTTCCAAAATAGATTTTCTCCAACTTTATAAAATTTATGATTTTGCCACTCATCTCTTTTTTCCTGATTTTCTTCCAAATTATGCATCCAAAATTTATAAAACTACCTCCAATAGATCAAAAATCTTCTAGACTTATTATTGAGGCATCCAAAATATATTTTTTTTAACTTTATAAAATTTATGATTTTACCTTTGAAATATAATAAATTTTTTTCAAGCCAAAATCATTAGTAATCCTCTCAAATATTTTGTACTCATCAAAATCAATTCTTAGAGCAACACACCTCAGGATTCCAAATGGCTAGAAGATCAAGTTATAGTGTAGTCAAACTATAACACCATCAAGATAAAATGCTGATGCTCCTCAGGTTAAAGGATCAGACACACCACTATAGTATCGAGCCAGTCATCGATGAGAAGATATACTCTCTTACGACTGCTCGAGGTGGTCACGCTCAGTGCCCTCGTTCTCCAATGAGTATCTGTACTCTCGTTCTGATATCTTCACACCATAAACTCAAGACTCATTTATCCTAAGAAAGCGATCGTACACCAACCTTCTAGATCGATCACTATCCTCGTGATGATTCTATGATCAGGAATAATTTATCAGTTAATTATAAAAATTCATGTCTTAAATTTTTAACTCTTGAAAATATGAATTATCATTATCATTAACTCAAAGGATGTATCACAGATATTTTAAGTATACAGTATGATAGAAAATAATTTTTTTATTAATTTATAGTTAAAATTATAAAATTATCGTTAGAAGTATATTACAATTATTAGCCAATCTAGCTTCTAAGGCATACATCTAACACTCCTATCCCTAACAAAGATATTGGGGTGTAAGAGGATCGTTGAAAGGGCCTCTTCTCATATTTTTCTGTTAGGACGAGGTCCTCCTATTTTTGACAGGATTGGCCTTTACTTTTGTTAGGGCAAGATCCTCCTCCTATCCCTAACAAAGTTATCAGAGTGCAAAAAGACCATTGAAAGGACCTCTTCCCATGTTTTCCTATTAGGACGAGATCCTCCTCCTATTTCTGATATGATTGGCATTTACCTTTGTTAGGGCTAGGTCCTTCTCCTATCCATAAAAATATTATTAAGATGCGAAAGGACCATTAAAAGGACCTCTCCCCATGTCCTCCTATCAGGACGAGATCTTTCTCCTATTCTTAATAGGGTTGGCCTTAGTCTTTGCTAGGATAAAGTCCTCCTCCTATTTCTAACAAAATTATTGGGATGCAAAAGTGTCAATGAAAGGGCCTCTCCCCATATCTTCCTGTTAGGATGAGGTCCTCCTATTTCTGACAGGATTGATCTTTACTTTTGTTAGGATGAGGTCCTCTACTTATCCCTAACAAAGTTATTATGGCATAAAAGGGCCATTGAAAGGGCCTATCTCCTTATCCCCCCATCAGGACAAGGTCCTCCTCCTATTCTTAATGGGGTTGGCCATTATCCTTGCTTGGATGAGGTTAACCTCCTATCTCAAATAATCGAAGGCCTTCCACTTTGTTTGAAAATGAAGTTTGGTTAAGTCATTTCCTACCATCATGTAATTTTTCACCAAAGAACAAAGATATTACAATAATGAAGTTTTCTTGAGGCAAGATTATTGATGATACATTCGCAAGTTCTTTGAGTTCCAAGGTCACGGGCGGTTTGATCCTCCAAGCTCCTTCAGGTAATATATTTTCGGTCGAAAGATTTCTACGACCTCATAGGGACCTTCTCAGTTCAGGGCAATCTTTCCTTGATTGGTTGCAAAACATCTATAGGCCAAAGCACCAAATCACCTACTCTGAATGTCTTGCTCCTAAGCCTGGTGTTGTGGTAAGGGAATCCTAAGGTGTGGTTCTTCGGCATGAGTTGAAGCTTTTAGTGAATAGAATACACCTTAAGATTCAAAATCAATTCTTAGAGTAACACACCTCAGGATTCTACATAGCTAGAAGATCAAGTTATAATATAGTCAAACTATAACACGCTCAAGATGAAATGCTGATGCACCTCAAGTTAAAGAATCGGACACACCAATGCAGCATCAAGCCAGTCATCGACGAGAAGATAGACTCTCTTATGACTGCTCGAAGTAGTCATGCTTAGTGCCCTCGTTCTCTAAGGAGTACCTGTACTCTCACTCTGGTGTCTTGATACTGTAAACTCAAGACTCATCTATCCTAAGAAAGTGATCGTACACCAACCTTCTAGATTGATCACTATCATCGTGATGATCCTACGATCAGGAGCAATTTATGAGTTAATTATGAAAATTCATGTCTTAAATTTTTAACTCTTGAAAATATGAATTGTCATTACCATTAACTCAAAGGATGTATCACAGACATTTTAAGTATAAACTACGATAAAAAATAACTTTTTTATTAATTTATAGTTAAAATTATAAAATTATCCTTAGAAGTATATTACAAGTGTTAGCCAATCTGGCTTATAGGCCATACATCTAATACTCCTATCCCTAACAAAGTTATTAGGGTGCAAAAGGGCCACTGAAAGGGCCTCTCCTCATGTTCTCCTATTAGGATGAGGTCCTTCTATTTCTGACAGGATTGGTCTTTGCTTTTATTAGGGCGAGGTCCTCCTCCTTTCCCTAATAAAATTAGTAGAGTGCAAAAGGACCATTGAAAGAGCCTCTCCCCATGTTTTCCTGTCAGGACGAGGTCCTCTTTCTATTTCTGATAGGATTGGCCTTTCCCTTTGTTAGGAATAGGTCCTCCTCCTATCCCTAACAATGTTATTAGGATGCAAAAGGGCCATTGAAAGGACCTCTCTCAATGTCCTCCTATCAGGATGATGTCCTTCTACTATTCTTGATAGGGTTGGCCTTTGCCTTTGCTAGGTTGAGGTCCTCCTCCTATCCCTAACAAAGTTATTGGGATGCAAAAGGGCCATTGAAAGGACCTCTCCCTATATCTTTCTATCAGGATGAGGTCCTCCTCCTATTCCTGACAGGGTTGGTCTTTGCCTTTATTAGGATGAGGTCCTCTACTTAACCCAAATAAAGTTATTATGGTGCAAAAGGGCCATTGAATGGGCCTCTCTCCTTATCCCCCCATCAGGACGAGGTCCTCCTCCTATTCCTGATGGGGTTGGCCATTACCCTCGCTTGGACGAGGTTAACCTCCTATCTCAAATAATCGGAGGCCTTCTACTTTATTTGAGAACGAAGTTTGGTTAAGTCATTTCATACCATCATGTAATTTTTTTCCAAAGAACAAAGATATTATAATAATGAAGTTTTATTGAGGTAAGATTATTGATGATACATTTGCAAGTTCTCCGAGTTCCTAGGTCACGGGCAGTTTGATCCTCCAAGCTTCTTCAGGTAATATATTTTCGATCGAATGATTTCTACGACCTTTTAGGGGCCTTCCCAGTTTGAAATGAGCTTTTCTTGATTCTGAGGTTGCAAAATATCTACTCGTCGAAGCACCAAATCTTCTACTTTGAATGTCTTGCTCCTGACCCTGGAGTTGTAGTAGTGGGCTACTCTTTTCTTGTAAGCTACCATTCAAATTTGGACCTTCTCTCACTTTATTCCAATAGATCAAGATTTGCTTTAAGATCCTATAAGTTGTTCTATTCACCAAAAGCTTCAACTCATGCCAAAGGAAGTTCAAGCTCGATTGGGATGATTGCTTCTATCCCAAAAGCCAACACGAAAGAGGTTTCTCCAATTGGCAATCTTTGAGTAGTTCTATAAGCTTAAAGCACATGATAGAGTTCGTTTACCTATGTTTCTTTTGCTTTTTCAAGCCTTGCCTTTATCCCTCAAAGCAAAGTTCTATTAGTTACCTTGGCTTCACCGTTTGCCTGCGGATGAGCTACTGATGTGAAATGATGAAAAATGTTCAGATCTTCACAAAACTCAACAAACTTCGCTCCTATAAATCGGCACTCATTATCAGTGATTAATGTCCGAGGTAGGCAAAACCAATAAATAATTGACTTTCAGACGATGTCCTATACTTTAGCTTCAGTAATTTTTGCTAAGGGTTTGGCCTCAACCAATTTAGTAAAATAATCTACTACCACTAATCGAAACTTTTATTATCCAGATGCCATGGAAAAATGCCCAAGTATATCCATCCCCCATTGTGCAAATGGCCATGGAGCACTTAATGGTTTGAGCTGTGAAGTCGATTTTCTTTGAATGTTTGCATTTCTCTGACACCTATCACACTTTCTTGCATAATCCATCACATCTTATTGCATTTTTGGCAAATAATATCCTTGTCGAAGTAACTTATATGATAAGATTCTTGCCCCAGATGATTTTTGCATATTTCTTTATGAACTTCTTTCAAGGCATAATCAGCTTCGAAAGGTGGGAGATATTTGAGGAGCGGTAGGGAGTATGACCTATTCTATAGCTTATTTTCATATAAAATGTAGCGAGAAGCTTAATTTTTTAACTTTCAAGATTTTTTGTGGTCTCTAGAAAGAATTCCATCCCAAAGATAAGAAATCAACAGATCAATTCAGTTGGGCTCATGATTGACTTGCATTATTGCCTGGGGTTCTTCCAAATTTTGGTGCTGCAAGACTTTAAAGAGGACTTCTTTTGGTAGTTCACTTGGAGCTAAGGTGGCTATTTTAGAAAGAAGGTCGGCTCTAGTATTTTTTGCTCTAGAGATCTGCTAAATTTCAAAACTACTAAAAGCTGAGATTAAATCCCTCACTTTTTTCAAATATTTCTTCATGCCTTCCTCCTGAGCTTCAAAGGCATTATTGACTTGCCCCACCACTAGCTGAGAATCACTATAAACCTTCAAATGTTTTGCTTCCAACCCTTTAGCTATCTTCAACCCTAAGATTAGAGTGTCATATTCAGTCCCATTGTTGGTAGTGGAAAACTCAAAGCGGAAAGCATATTCGGCTACAACTCCTTTCAGATTGATGAGAATCAAGCCTACGTCTGCTCTAGAAGTATTAGATGAACCATCTACATACAATCCCCAAAAGTTCTAAGGGAGGTCTACCTTTTCTTTAGGGGGCTAGGGATATGAACTTCTTGATGATCTAGTTCAGTCGCATCTAGAATAGTGGTTCAGTTGCATCTAGAATAGTGCACTCCACTATAAAATCAACTAGTTTGAGCATTGATGGATGGCCAAGGTTGAAAATAAATGTCAAATTCAGTTAACTCGATTGCCCACTTCACTATTTTTTGGAAGGTATCAGGCTGGTGAAGAACTACCTTGATGGGTTGGTCAGTAAGGAGAGTAATTGTATATCCCTAAAAATAAGGTTGGAGCTTCCTGGCTATAATTAATAAGGCATAAGTTAGTTTTTCTAAATTGGTGTACCTTATTTTTGCATCCCTATGGACTCTGCTTATATAGTAGATTGGCTTCTGAACTTTGCTTCTTCTTTAACTAGGACAGCTCCAATAGCTGTTGGAGATACAGCAAGGTACAGGAATAGCTTTTCTCCAGGTTCAGGATTGGCTAGGAGTGGAGGCGAACTGAGATAGCTCTTTAATTCCTTAAAGGCCCATTGGCACTCAGAAATCCAATTGAAGTTCTTAGGTTGTTTGAGCACTTGGAAGAAGTGTATACAATGCTCTGCCAACCTTGAAACAAAGTGATTCAGGGCTGCTACCTTGCTGGCGAGGTGTTGAACTTCTTTTATTATTTTTGGGGCAGTCATCTCTTGAATGGCTTTGATCTTCTCTAGGTTGGCTTCAATATCACGTCTTGACATGATGAATACTAAGAACTTCTCCGAAGTTACTCCAAAAGTGCATTTTGTAGGGTTCAACTTCATCTTATACATTCGAAGAGTGCTAAATGTCTCTTGAAGATCTATAATGTGATTTGGTGAAGATCAGCTTTTAACTAGCATGTCATTTACATAGACCTCCATATTGTGGCTGATTTGCTCCTTAAAGATCTTGTTCACTAGGTGCTAATAACTTGCTCCTATATTTTTAAGCCCAAAGGGCATGACCCTATAATAATAAAGGCCATGGTCAGTAATAAAAGTAGTCTTCTCCTCATCTTCTGATACCATTTGAATTTAGTTATAACTAGAGAAGGCATCCATGAAGTTGAGGAGTTCATAGCCAAAAGTTGCATCCACCAGTTGGTCAATCCTAGACAGGAGGTAGCTATCTTTTAGGCAAGCTGTATTCAAGTCTGTGAAGTCTATGCACATCCTCCACTTATTATTTGCCTTTTTAATGAGAATGTTATTTGCAATCCAGTCTGGATAGAGCACTTTATCAATGAATCCTGCTTTGAGGAGCTCGTCAACCTCATCCATAATATCGTTCTGCCTTTTTGGTGTAAAGCTGTGCTTCTTTTGCTTCATTGGCCGATGCTTAAGGTCCATACTCAGATGATGCTCCATTACTTCTGCATCAATTCTAGGCATATCTGTAGGCACCCAGTGAAAACATCAGCATTCCTTTACAAGAAGGTGATGAGCTACTTTCTAACTTTTTCTTTTAGATTGGAGCCAATCTTCACAGTGTGCTCCTCATTCCCATCATTCAAAAATACCTCCATAAGGTCATTGATGGGTTCCCCGCTTTCTTCAGATAGATCATCATGGGCATCAAGCCCGTCCACTAGACAAGGATCTACTTGCCTTCCACACTATAGGAAAATATTATAGTAGTGCTGAGCTACTACCTGGTCTCCTCTGACATTTTCGACTCCATGCCTTATTGGAAACTTCATTTTTAGATAGTAAGTTGAAACCATAGCTCAGAGTGCATTCAAATCATATCGGACAAGGATTGCATTATAGGAAGAAGGGGCTTTGACCACTAAAAAATTGATATGAGCTCGGGATTGCTTTGGATACCGACCTGCTACCACTAGCAACGTTATCACTCCTTCCACTGGTACTACATCACTATGAATCCCACTAATGGAGAATTCAGCGGACCCATCCTACAATCAGATATTAACATTTTAGAAAAGGCATTATAAAATAAGATATCAACAGAGCTTCCATTATCAATTAGAACATAACGTACATCATAATCAGCAATATTTAAAGTAACAACAACTACATCATTATGCGAAAGCTGAACTCCCTGAGCATCTTCTTCAATGAAAGTGATGGGCTCTTCAGTCCGATGCTTCTTTGCTAGCTCTACCGACTCACTAGCCTCCTTCTATCGACATCCCCCAACAATAGTGTTGATGATTCCAAAGGGAGGCCGATCTTCTTGTGACTCATCCCTCCAAGATGGTTCAGACTATGATGGGGCTCTTGGATGATCATTTCTTCTTTTCGGCCAGTGCTTGATTAATCGATCTAGCCGATCTTTTCTGATCAGTGCCTTGATTCCATCTTGAAGCTAGATACATTCTTCAGTATCGTGATCGTGGTCACGATGATAAAGACGGTACTTGTTGGGGTTGTGCTTGGCTGGGTCAGTATGCATCCTTTTTGGCCTTAGCAGCTACTCCCTTATCTCCATCAGCACCTGGGTCTTCGAAGCATTCAAGAAAGTATAGTTATTGAATCTTCGAGAAGGGGAGTTCTGTAAGGAAATATGCAGGGTTTCATGCTTATATTTCAAAACCTTTTTGAAATAAATTACAGTAGAAGATGTAGATTAAACTATTTAATCTACTAAAGCATATAATCTAATTACTAAACTCTATATCTAGGACGTATAATATATCGTAATGCATACATAAATCTAAAATTAAAGTGCTTCGGTATTGATCAGATCAATACCCTAGATCAAGAATAGTTCTAGATCAAATCCTAGATCACATCTAGGTCAAGAAGAGATTAGATCTCTTACCTTCGCATTGGTCGAGAACTCCATAGTTGATTTCATTGTTGTCCTTATTTCTTAGATCTTTACACACATCCAGACTCTACAGATAGTATACACGAAGCTGCAACATAGATCAGAGGTTTATCAAATGAAGATCCGCTTGAAGTGCTAGCTTCTCACGGATCCCTCCTGATGGTTAGTCAATAAAGTATTCTTCAGATCTCTTAGACCCTCCAAGATATGAAGAATACAAGGAGGATTGAGGGAGAAATCCAACTCTTGGATCTTCCAAAAATCAGAAAATAATAAGGTCCAAAAACTATCCTAAGAGAAGATAAATCTTCTCTTTCAGCACATCAACCTTTGATGTCCTGAATGCATCTCCATGCCAGGATAGGAGGAGACCTTCTCCTTAATTATTTTCAACACTTCTAGATCTATTTGTTTCTGATTTTTTTGTGGTAAAAGCCTCACAAAAGATGGAGAAGAAGGGCTCTCAAAGAAATCCTAAGAGAAGGCTTTCTTCTCTTCTTCTTCTCACATCAAGGGATGATCAGATCACATCCCAAAATAAACCACCATGCCCCAACTCCTTAGAGCATTAATCCAAACACCCTCTCCCTCTCTCTTTCAAATTTTTCTCATAGAAAATTATTGAAAAATAAGAAGAAAAATTACAAAAGAAAATCATAAGAGAAAATAGTTTTTCTCTTACCTTTGTTTTTTCTAGACATCAACTTTTTATGTCAAGATCAAAGCCTTTTCTCCAAGGATCATGGCCTCCAAAGCTTCTCACACCTCCTCCTCCTTTTCCTCTAGTTTTCTATGATTTTTTTGGGATTTTTCACATTCTAAAACTGAAAGGAGGTGTCCTCCCTTTTATATCTACTAGACTAGGTCAAAACCTAGTCTAATTAGGAAACCAAGGAGGAGTTTGGGGAGTGTCCCGCTCTTAGATGCCTCCCCCTTGATTTTGTGCATGGGCTACCAGAAAATAACACCCAAAATAAAAGGAAAATGGCACAAAAATAATCAGGAGGCATGGAGAAACAATTCCATGAAAGAAAGAAGGTGTTTTAAGAATTTGGGACTCTATCAAATAGAGTTCAAATCCAAACCAATTCCAAAATTTGACCAAGTCAAATTTATTCCAAAACTATCAAATAGTGGGTGTGGAGAACTTCTTTATGCATGGAGAAATGCACAAAAATAATCTAGAAATAAATGTGTGGTGTGATCTTTTAGTGGTGCAAGGAAAGGAGGAGTCCTTGTCTAACTAGGATTCTTTTACTTCGACTAGGTCAAGACATTTTGAATTCAAATTAAAATAGTTTTGGATCCACCTAATTAATAGACAATCCTAATCTAATTATAAGTCTAATTAAATTATATTTATTAAAATTTAAATCAGATTTAATTTTTAATCAAATTAGAAATTAAGTGCACTCAAGTCCTAGTTGAATAGAAATTTATTCTTCCTTGCAATTGGTTTATCCAATAAATCAATTAGACTTAATCAAATTAAATCCGAACTAATTCTAATTGAATCTAATTCAATTAAACTTAATTTTAGCTTGACTGTTCAATTAAATTAAGCCAATTAGCAATCTAATTGCTAATCGATCCTCCTGCAATACTTGCATTAGGTCAAACATCAATTGCATTGATTGTTTGACCTTGGAACGATTCTTAATTATCGATCAACCATCTGATCAAGTTACAACCTCTTATGTGTGTAACCCCATAGGTTTGAACCTAATTTGGTAGCATAGGAACCAATTTTTATACCAATCAAAATGATCATCTAGCAATGGTACCCGACGTTTGGATAGATCGAATGTATGCAAAGCAATATTCTTAGAATCTTGGCCTACGATTGTCATATAATTCATCACTTTGACCAATAATGCTTAAGATGACATCGAGTTAGCTATCAACACTCATACAAGTCATCCATATTGTGTTTCAAAATTTTACAAATCTCATGGCTCCTCATGAGGATTACCCAGGCCTAGGTTTTGCTAAATTGAAACACATCAATACATTCTCTTACTCAAGTTAATCAGGAGTGATCAATCCCATCTTGACTCACACATCGACTTTGTAAGTACTTGACTATACCCAAAAATTCTTCAAACTTATATTAGAAATACAGGCAATCCGACATCAAAGTACAGTGAGTTGCTTGCAAGTCACCATGGTGATCTCAGGTCAGAAGGACACTTATACCCATTGGCCTTAGCTAGCTACTCTTGATAGTAGAGTGCTATATTGGTCACGTTTAGTGTAGATGTACCCCTACATCTCACCTACATGTCATACTAGTGTCTCCACACAACTTGATTATGAGGATAACCATTGCATATGATATATAGTGACCTACACTTGATAAGATATCATCCTTCTTAATAACTTATCATTTGGTCATGCATAATTTAAGAACCATCCGATAAATCCTTCTTTATCGATTGATTGTGGTTCTAAGAACTTTATCATAATTTAGAAGTTCATTTAAGGAAGATAGAACTTTGATGATGAACCAACCATATAACTATTATTATTAGATAATTCATATACAGGTTCCAATCATTTATAACTTAGATGATTGGCTTTAGGACATATTTTTCAACAACTTTCACTTGGACTAAAGCCAATCAGAACAATATCAAATATCCTATCTTTCACTTGAGTTCGTAGAACTCCTTAGTTTTGAGGCTTTAGCAAATGGGTTGGTCAAGTTCTCCTTTTTCATCGATCTTTTAAAGATCAACATCATCCTGATCTAAAGTCAAAGGTGATGGCAATACAGAGTATGCTGATCCTATGGTGCATTTTTGGTTCTTTAGCCTGAGCTATGGTTTCAGTGCTACATTAGGACAAAACTATTAATGGAGGGTGCCACTCCTAACTTGCTAATGAACTTATGCCACCACATGGCCTACATGATAGCATCATATGCCATGATGTACTCTACATCATTAACTGAATAGGCTACAGTATCCTGCTTGGAACCTTTTCAGTAGATTGCTCCTGCAATTAGGGTATGACCTAATACTCTGTTGTTGTCATCTTGATAGGACTAAAACTAGACTCAAAACATCCACAAGTATCTCCATATATGAATTGCTAGATCTTAGAATTTCTTAAATACTTAAGGATTGTCCCTACAATCTTCTAGTGGTTCTCATCTGGATCAGACTGATATATACTCACAACCTCTAGTGGGTATACCATATCTGATTATGAACATGAAGAAATTAGATGACAGCCAAATATTTATTTTCTATAATGCTGGAATGTCAATCTCAATTAAGAGAATGACATCCATAGATAGTACAAGAAATAATACTATAGAACCATTTGTTCACTTACAAACGCAGGATTCCTCTTTATTCATAACAAAGATATACATTCAAAATGTATGTTCCAACTCAGAGATAATAGCCAAATAGGTTTTATAGGTCTTACCTTCCCATCTACACTACTCTGATCCTTTTGAAAATCCATTCACACCCAATGGGTTTTATCCCTTTAGGTGATTTTCATGAACTTCAATTTGAATTTTATGGCTCCAAGCCATTTCTCAGAGTCAGACCTCTATATTGCTTCCATATAGGTGATCAGATCCTCATTGTTCTCATTGAGCTCAACAGGATTTCCATCCTAGACCTAGATATAAAGTATCTATCTAGCTAACGTGGTCCATTATCGGATCTCTTTAATGGTGCCAATTTAATGGGCTCTGGATTTAATCTAATCAAATCCAGTTCTATAGGTTTACTAGATTATGTTAATACTTTCTACCAGTCGAACTTTCCCATGTTCAACTTTTAGGCATCAGTTCCTTCTCTAAGGAACTCCTTTCCAAAAATAATGCCCTACAGCAGAGAACAACTTTTGTTCTTGAGCATGATAGAATTAATAACTCTTAAATACTTATTGGACCAGGATCCAAGTTTATCTATGTGCAAACTTTTGATGTAGGCTTGATAACCCTAAGCCCAAAGATGAGAGAGTCTAGGTCTACACCTGATCCGTATCTCATATAGAGTCTTTGCAATAGATTTACTCGGAATAATTTTTAGAGTAAAATAAGTAGTCATAAGTGCACAAACCTGAAATAGGTAGATTAGTGAACCCTATCATGGATTGAACCATATCTAACAAAGTTCAATTTCTCCTTCTCGATACACTATGTTCTGAAAAGGAGTCCATTGAAAGAGAATCCTATTCTCTCCTAGATATATCACAAACTTACTGGATAAGTATTCATCTCTTCTATCTGATCGGAGAGTTCCAATACCATTTCTAATTTATTTTTCTATTTTATTATGAAATTATTTGAATATTTTAAATGATTCAGGATAGACGCACCCGTGCCCAGATAGGTCATCTGTAATAAAATATCAATATCTTCCTCTAGCACTTGAGTTCATAGATCCACATATATCACTATGTATGAGACAGAACTTTATCGGCTCCTTCATCTTTTTTGGTAAAAGGTGACTTTGTTATCTTTCCATGAAGGCAAGACTCATAGGTTATTAATGATTCACAATCATTGATGTTGAGGTTTTCTACTCAAGCTAACCTATTTATCTTATTTTTGTCAAGATGACTAAGCCTATAATGCCAAATGTAGACATCCATGACATAATCTAACTTAGGTATTTATTAAATATGTACATTACACTTAACAGACTTTGTTAATGTTAAATGCTATTTCTTTATTATTCATGTATTATTGTAACATTATTTATAATAATATCATAATAATCTTTTTTATTGATAAATGATAACCATCTCTAGTCAAAAGGCTAATAGAGATCATATTTATCATAAATGATGGATAATAGTGATAGTCACTCTAAATGATAATATTTGAAAATAAGCTTAACAATACGGATTTTCTCTTATTACCTGATTTTCTCTTGATTTCTTCAACAAATACGGATCCATACAATCTTTTTAGTCTCATATTGCCTGATAACAAAGTTTTCAACCCTCCAGTAGCTATAAAAAAAACCCAAGACCCTAGAGTTGGGACATCTGATCCAGAAGTAGTCACGATAAAGGGTGGAAGTCAGGCTTTGGCTAAAGGTTGCTTCAATGTAGTTGGTTCCGAGAAGAGGAGCCAGACTTCTATGCCATCTCCACGCCGCTGCTAATTTGAAGATTAAGAGTTTTTTTGTTCTTATTTCTTTTCTTTTTAATTATTGTATTTGAATTCTAAGTTTTAATTTTAAAATAAAATTAAGTTTGTTGCTTTTTTAATTTCTATCCTTTAATTTCTGCTCTTTTAATTCTACTTCTTTAATTTCAAGGGCTCTTTAATTTAATTGCAAGTAGATGCTAAGATCTAGCTAGTAGATCTTAGTATCAAGTTTAATTTTTCTATAAAATTTAAATTCTACTTTTTATTTTTAATTTATTTTCTAACTTTAAAATTTTTTTTCATAAAAATTAAAGATTTCAATAATTAAATCATTGCCTTCTTGTGGATTCGATCTGACTTGCTACTATCTATGTACTCTTAATTATTTTAAAAGAAGTCGGACTAAACTGGTAATTATGGTATTTTAAGGACAATATCGCAATCTATCAAGTTTTTGGCGCTGTTGCTGGGGAGGCTTAAAAAATTAAAATTTTTGATTTTTTTGAGTTATTTTTTATTACTATTTTCTAACTTCTTTTATTTATTTTATAGGTTAAAAAAAAGGGAGAAGAAGAAGAAAAAAAAGAAGGGGAACAAAAAGATTAGGGCAAGGAGGAAACTTCTAAACCATTTGATGAGATCAATCCTAAACACTAAATTTATTATTATTATTATTATTTACTTTATTTTTAAATTAATTAGAAACTATCCACTTAAAGCTCATTAAAAATCTGATGATAAGACTAGAAATCCTAATTGCTTAGAACATGCACCGTATTAGTTTTATTTTTATTTTTATTTCTTTTGGTGATTGCTTGAGGCAAGATAAGCTTTTTAGAATTCAATTAGTTGTATGTATCTTGTTTAAATTACATAGAAACCCTTGCTTAAAATTTTTTTTATGCATATACATGTTAAATCAAATTAAGGGCACAACCCAATTAAATAAGATAAGATGAAAATTTGATCATCCTTCCTTAGCCAAGAAAAAACAACCAACCAGCATCCATCATTGATCTAAGCCTCTAAATTAAAATCAATTAGACATTAGCCCTAGGAACTCGAGTTTAATAAGACAAGGAACCCTAAGAGTTGGACTGAATTAAGGTTAGTCAACTTAATGTTAGATATATGTGCCCTAGAAGCCAGAATTGGCTGACACTTGTAATACACTTCTAGGGGCAAAATTGTAATTTTGACTATAATTTATAAAATGGGTTATTTTCTATCACACATGTGTATTTAGTGTCTGTGATACATCCTTTGAGTTAATGGTAATGATAATTCATATTTTCAAGAGTTGAAAATTTAAGACATGAATAATCATTATTAACTCATAAACAGCTCCCGACCATAGGATCATCACGAGGATGGTGATTGATCCGGAAGGTTGGTGTACGATCGCTTCTCTTTAGTAGATGAGTCTTGAGTCTACGGTGTGGAGACACCGGAGCGAGAGTACAGGTACTCGTTAGAGAACGAGGGCACTGAGCGTGACCACCTCGAGTAGTCATTAGGGAGTCTACCTTCTCGTCAATGACTGACTCGATGCTGCAGTAGTGTGTCTGGTTCTTTGACCTGAGATGCATCGGCAGTTCACCTTGAGGGTGTTATAGTTTGACTACACCATTACTCGGTCTCCTAGCCATATGGAACCCTGAGGTGTATGTTGGCTATAGCATGTTCATTGTAGGAACTGGATTGCATCAAGATGGGATCTATCTACCTCGGTGGTAGAGGAGCAGCCCTATGATAATCATGAGAATCAAGTCCTGAAGCCCATGGCCATGGCAGAGTGAAATAATAGAAAGAGTTTCTATTTAGATTTTCACATTGGACTCGAATCGAATGATTACATCATATGACAGAGACTAGGGTTTGACGAGTTCACCTTAACCCTAATCTGATCGGGGCTCAAGATAGAAGAACTTAATCACACAGGTAGCTGCACCAAGAGGTTCACATTCAGCTCTGATGGGTTGCCACCATATACTGCTAGGTGTCACTGGTGGATTTTGGGAGCAATTAGAATGATTTAGATGATCGATCATTCTAGCTGTTCGAATCAGAAGAGTTCTGATCCATCGAAAGGAGTTTCGATGATGTCGATGATAGAGATCATGACATATCCCATTACCATACAGAACTGAACCTAACTGGGTCACACAAACAAGGGTTTGAATCTGGTGATCATCAATTGAACTGATCTAGTTCAATTGATCTGAATGAGATTCAATTAGGTTCAAGGAAATCGTGCTAGCACTCGATTGAACCTAACGTTCTTCTTTTACTATCACAAATAAGTTGTCCTGACTGAGCCAAAGGAGTTTGTGCTCAATCAGAGGCCTTCATATGGTCTGACTGGAGGTTGTCCAAGTTAGAATAGGTTGTCTTATTTGTAAGACATTACCTGCCATTTTTGGTCACCTGCCATTTCTTGTTCTTTGACTTTGGTCAAAAGTCTACCTTTGACTGGTCAAACGTTGACCATTCACCCTTTGACTTTTGACCACATGTCATGCACCTATTGGAGAGCTGGTGGGGGCCTGTCCCCCTGCCAGAACCTGGCAAGGAGAAGGGCGCACGCCAAGGGTGGCGTGAGCCCAAGTAGGAGGCGCCTAGGAGTCCTTGTTGGACAAGGACTCCACCTCCCTTTTGGATTCCAATCAGAGTTCTACTAAGAATCCAGTTTGACTGGTCTTAGGCACCCTCTAAGGAGGAATCCAGGGGTCTCTATTCCAACCAATCAGATTTAGATCTGATTTCACAAAGGGTTGTGATTGGTTGAGAGGAAGAGGAGTTGGATCACAAGAGGTCTATAAATAAGACCCTGCGCCCAACCCTAATTCTAATGCTATTAGACACGCCCCAAGGCTGCCTCTCCCCTCCTTCTCCATGCCATAGTCTCTTCTCCCCTTGCTCTCCACGTCCAAAAGGTGTTTTGGATTTTGGTTGGTGCGATTCAGATCAAGGAAAGGCGATCAAAAGCTAGAAGGCTGCGCTGCTGCAAAAGGACAACTGCTGATCTTCAAAAGAGTTTTGAAGATCCTCCAGATCAGATCCAGATCTGATTTTTGGAGGTGTGATAGAGAAGAAGAGGATCTCCAGATCCAACCCGAGTGGATACCGGTAGAGGCCAGGCACTTGCGTGGCTAGATCCAGAACCTTCCGCTGCAATCAGGATCATCAACAGGGTAATAGGATTACCCAAATCAAGGTAAATTAAATTTGATTTAATTTATCTTATTTTATTTTATTTATTAAAATAATAAGAATCAGATCTAAAATATATCAAGATCTGATTGAGATCAAAGAGAAAATTTTTGAAATATATCTCTTGATCTGATCAGATCTGAACGAACCTGGATCCGGGAAATCAGGATTTTCCTTCAACTGGTATCAGAGCCAAGGTTCTAAAGTATTTAGATCTAATTTTAAATTTATTTTAATTAAAAAATAAAGTGATTTTCAGATGTCACATGAGATGTGATCAGATCTGAAATCAGAAAAAATTAAAATTAAATGATTTGGATCTAAGATTAGAAAATATGCATGACTAGTTCTAAAATAGAATAGTTCTATAGAATAGTCTTGCATGTTTTAATTTAATTTGATTAAATCATATTTTAGATCTATTTATTTACTATTTTTTGATATTATAATTATTATAATAACATCTAAAAAATAGTAAATAAAAATTATTTAATTTTAAACATCATATGAGATATGATTGATGCATGTCTAGACTAGTTGTAGAATAGTTCTACATAATTGTCTAGATTAGAATTTATTTTGATTAGATCAATTTAAATCTAATTTTTTAGATTATTATGAGATAATTTAGATCTGAAAATATGCATGATTCGATACATGAGATGTATGCAAAATATGCCATGATTAGATCTAATTTGTATATGAGATATATGATATAGATCTAAAACTATTTTGTAGTATTGCATGTTCCTGATTAAGGCGTTCCTCTTGGCCGTCCGGTCATAAGAACGAAGAAGGGTTTAAAGGCCCTCTCCTTCCCATTCGATGGGGTGTTCTTATGATGTGTAGGGGTGCTGCGTGTTCGTCCTTAATCAGAAATCCAAAACTTACTTTCTGCAAAACCCTAGATCCTGAAACCCTAGGATTTATTGTGCATATTTTGTTTATGAACCCTACTTAATTAAAGAATTAAGATTATGAAATATTAATTAGGTCTAAAATTGAGAATTTTAGATCTAAGACATATTCATAATACTGGGTTCGGGCTTGGGTAGCTCAATTAGGTCTAAGCGGTTGATCAAACCGAATCAAGAGTTGGTTAGATGGGATCAACAATGCTTAAATTGACCAGCCTAATAGGATTAAGTCTGGGTCAAGATCGAGTCACGATCAAGCAAGACCTAATTAGGCTCAGAGGTTAGAGTCTGGATTGTAGGCTAACCCAATTGGTTCTGGACTCAACAATTTGGTGTCTAAGGTAAGTTTGGCACATACGACCGACTGGATTTTTAATTGGAAGCTACTCGACCTGAATGCATTCTTGTACGAGTTAATGGCATATTCCTTCCACCGGATCTCACTTACCTGGCCATATCTGTTGACACAGTTCTGATCTGAGGTGGTCAATAATCCGAGCTAACCCATGCCACTAGGTTAGTCATAATTGTTATGACTATGACAAGTCTAGTTTAATGAGACCTGAATCAATTCTCCCTAAGAAAAGATTAAGTCTGAGGTCTTCCACCATTGTAGATGTGCGGGCCCTTCCCGGGGTTGATTGTTCTCGGCTGGATACAGTGGCTCAGTTGCACCGGGAAAGATGCAACCATGTCTATTAGGCATTGGATGCTATGGGCTGGAGGATGAGTTGGGCTCAATATTTTGGATACGGTGAGAGACTCAATTAGGAATCCAGTCTATGCAAATGGTGGGTCTGACTTAACTAAGGAGTGGATCAATATTTCGGATACGGTGAGATTCATGAATTAGAGACCAAGTTTGGGTGCACCATGATTAGAGAATCATTGAACAAGAGTTGTTCACTCATTGGCTAACCCATCACCAATAACTGTTAGGTGAGGTGATGAGTCAGTTGGTGAGACCGCACCACCCACTAGAAATCATTAATCGTGAGATTTTTGCATCTCTACAGAGGGAGTGTAGGGATCCGAGAAAATAGTGGGAGCTAATTTGTTTAAAAATAAAATTCCTAAATAAATTGGTCAAGTCATAATTACAGTATCTAACTAGAATCTTTGACTCTCTATAGAAAAATGTCTGCGTCCAACCCATTGGCACGTATCCTGGACACACATAGACTGACCGGACCCAATTATAAAGATTGGCTCAGGAACTACAAAATTATTTTGGGTTTTCGAGAAGTTAACCCATGTATTGGACCAGGACCCTCCCACCTTACCAGCCCGTCCATCCTGTTGAACAGAGAGCGTCTCTGAAAAAATGGATAGACGAAGATAATAAGGCCAGATATTACATGTTGGGCTCGATGTCTGATGAGCTCCAGCGCCAACATGAAGATATCGGGACTGCTCGCCAAATGTTGGCTCACCTGCAGGAGATGTTTGGTGAACAGAGTCGCGCAGCCAAATATCAAGTCACGAAATGACTTTTTAAGGCTAAGATGCGTGATGGGCAGTCAGTCCAAGATCACTGTCTGACAATGATCAAGGACATGGAAGAGCTTGAGAAGCTCGGTGTGAAGTTAGACTTGGATCTGCAGAACGATATTATTCTGCAATCCTTGACTGATGCATATGGGCAATTCATCATGAATTACCACATGCATAAACTTCAAAATTCCTTGGCCGAATTAATGAATATGCTGGTTACCGCTGAGCTTTCTATGAAAGGTTCTAAAGGCTCAGTTCTTGCTATGGAATGGACTTCTTCCAAAAGAAAGTCTTATGGAAAGAAAAAGAAGTCTGTGAAAAAGCAAAAGGTGGAAGGAGGATCAAAGAAGAAGAAGGCAGAGCCGAAGAAAGAAGGCCGATGTCAAAGGAAAGTGTTTCCATTGCAACAGCGACGGCCATTGGAAGCGGAACTGCCCTACTTACCTGGCCACCCTGAAGAACAAGAAGGAAGGTCCTTCTGGAGGTATGCTCGTTATTGAGTCTAACCTTACGGTTTCTTCTGCATCCAGTTGGGTGCTTGACTCTGGTTCTAGTGCTCATCTGTGCACTTCCATGCAGGATCTTGAGGATAGCAGGAGGCTGAGGGATGGAGACATGATCCTACGCATCGGTAATGGAGCAAGAGTTGCTGCAGTAGCCGTGGGAACATACCCTCTTCGATTACCATCTGGTTTAGACTTAGTTTTGAAAGACTGTTATTATGTGCCTGCAGCTAGCAGGAATTTGATTTCTGTTTCATGCTTAGCACAAGAAGGCTATGTGATTACCTTCTTTAAGGACCATTGTAACATTCTTTATGAAAGAAATAAAATTGCAAATGGTTTCCTTATTAATGGTCTTTATCAGCTACATATTGATGTACCTGTTCTAACTATCGAGCAAAACGTGAATGCCAAACGACCTAGGGATAGTCCAAACGACAGATATCTATGGCACCTGAGATTAGGTCATATAGCAGAAGATAGGATCAACAAATTGGAGAAAAATGGGCTATTGAGTCCATTGACTTTCGAGTCATATCCAACTTGTGAATCTTGTCTTCAAGGCAAAATGACTAAACTCCCTTTTGTTGGACATGGGGAGAGGGCCACAGATCTCCTTGCCCTAGTACATACTGATGTGTGCGGCCCATTTGATGTGCCGGCTAGAGGCAATTTTGTCTACTTCATTACCTTTACCGATGATCTGTCTAGGTATGGGTATGTGTATCTTATGAGACACAAGTCTGAAGCTTTTGAAAAGTTCAAAGAATTCAGACATGAAGTAGAAAAATAAACTGGAAAACCCATTAAGGTTCTTCGATCAGATCGAGGAGGTGAATACCTTAGCCGGGAATTCCTAGACTATCTTAAGGAAAATGGCATAGTCTCTCAATGGACTCCACCAGGAACACCTCAACTCAACGGGGTTTCAGAACGGAGAAATCGGACTCTATTGGATATGGTTCGATCCATGATGAGCTTCACAGACCTCCCAGATTTTCTTTGGGGATATTCATTGTTAACTTCAATCTATTCTACTGAATAGGGTTCCCTCTAAAACCGTTCCTACCACACCGTATGAGATATGGCACGGTAAGAAACCAAGTCTGAGTCATCTCAGAATTTGGGGTTGTCCGGCTCATGTCAAAAGACAACAAGCGGACAAGTTAGAGTTTAGGTCCTTTAGAGCTCGATTCATAGGATATCCTAAAGAGTCATTAGGATACTATTTCTACATTCCAGAAGACCACAATGTGATTGTGAGTCGACATGCCATCTTTCTTGAAAAATAGTTTATTCAAGATAGTGGCATTGGAAAGCAGATTAAGCTTGATGAGAAAGTCTCACAAGTGGACAACGAGCTAAGGACCAAGTGGAACCAAATCAGGTTGAGCCAATAAGAACACTACCTCCTCCACCTCGTAGATCGGAAAGAGTTTCCCGTCCCCCTGAAAGATACTTAGGTATTATTTCAGAGGATGTAGAGGAAATGTTCCTCATAGGTAATGGTGCTCATGGTGATGATCCCAAAACCTACAACGAGGCGATATCAGATATCGACTCCGAGAAATGGCTTGAGGCAATGAAGTCAGAAATTCGACTCGATGCACTCAAACCAAGTCTGGACCTTGGTAGATCCACCAGAAGGTATAGTACCTATTGGGTGTAAATGGATCTTCAAGAGAAAGATTGGTGCAGATGGGAAATGTGGAGACATTCAAGGCTAGACTGGTGGCAAAAGGTTATAGTCAACGTGAAGGCATTGACTATCAGGATACCTTTTCCCCAGTAGCTATGCTAAAATCCATCCGCACATTGCTTGCTGTTGCAGCCTATTTCGATTATGAAATATGGCAAATGGACGTGAAAACGGCATTCCTAAATGGATATCTTGAGGAAGATATCTATATGGAACAGCCGCTAGGTTTCACATCCAGTGATACTGATCACAAGGTTTGCAAGCTGCAAAGGTCCATATATGGACTTAAGCAAGCATCTCGGAGCTGGAACACTCGTTTCAATGATGTGATCAAAAAGTTTGGTTTCATCAAAAAAACGAAGAGGAACCATGTGTTTTCAAAAGGGTCAGTGGGAGCGCTGTTGTCTTCCTCGTATTGTACGTGGATGACATCCTCCTTATTGGGAATGATATTCCCATGTTGACATCAGTCAAGATGTGGTTGTCCAAGGAATTCTCCATGAAAGACCTAGGTGAAGCATCCTTTATTCTAGGAATTAAGGTCTATAGGGATAGACCGAATAGGATGCTAGGACTTTCACAGAAGATGTACATAGAGGAAGTACTAAAGAGGTTTAGTATGGAAAACTCTAAGAGGGGATTAATACCCTTCAGACATGGTATTCATCTTTCCAAGAAGATGTGCCCCAGCACACCTGAGGAAATAGAATGCATGAGCAAGATCCCTTATGCTTCTGCAATAGGGAGCCTCATGTATGCCATGCTATGTACACGACCTGATATAGCCCATGCTGTGAGTGTCACAAGCAGATATCAGTCAAATCCAGGTGAAGAACACTGGACTTCTGTGAAATGTATCCTTAAGTACTTGAGAAGAACTAAGGATATGATGTTGGTCTTTGGTAACGGAGAACTCCAAGTTCAAGGATACACAGACTCGGACTTCATGTCCGATATAGATGATCGAAAGTCGACATCTGGAAGTCTGTTTGTGTGCAATGGTGGAGCTGTCAGCTGGAAGAGTTCCAAGCAAACTGTGATAGCAGATTCCACCATGGAAGCAGAATATATAGCTGCATCAGAGGCTGCAAAGGAAGCATTCTGGTACAAGAAGTTTGCTGCAGAAATTGGAGTAATGCCATCAGATGCCATTCCTCTTTACTGCGACAACAATGGCGCCATAGCCCTTGCTAAGGAGCCGAGGTCTCACCAGAAGTCCAAGCACATTGAGCGGCGATATCATCTCATCCGCGATTACCTTGAGAAAGGTTACGTTGAGGTCAAGAGAGTCAACTCCGCAGATAATGTGGCAGACCCACTTACAAAGCCGTTGGGCCAGCAGAAGATCGAAGCCCACCTTGAGAAGATGGGACTTAGACTTGTAGCCAATTGGCTTTAGGACAAGTGGGAGATTGTTAGATATATGTGCCCTAGAAGCCAGAATTGGCTGACACTTGTAATACACTTCTAGGGGCAAAATTATAATTTTGACTATAATTAATAAAATGGGTTATTTTCTATCACATATGTGTATTTAGTGTCTGTGATACATCCTTTGAGTTAATGGTAATGATAATTCATATTTTCAAGAGTTGAAAATTTAAGACATGAATAATCATTATTAACTCATAAACAGCTCCCGACCATAGGATCATCACGAGGATGGTGATTGATCCGGAAAGGTTGGTGTACGATCGCTTCTCTTTAGTAGATGAGTCTTGAGTCTACGGTGTGGAGACACCGGAGCGAGAGTACAGGATACTCGTTAGAGAACGAGGGCACTGAGCGTGACCACCTCGAGTAGTCATTAGGGAAGTCTACCTTCTCGTCAATGACTGACTCGATGCTGCAGTAGTGTGTCTGGTTCTTTGACCTGAGATGCATCGGCAGTTCACCTTGAGGGTGTTATAGTTTGACTACACCATTACTCGGTCTCCTAGCCATATGGAACCCTGAGGTGTATGTTGGCTATAGCATGTTCATTGTAGGAACTGGATTGCATCAAGATGGGAATCTATCTACCTCGGTGGTAGAGGAGCAGCCCTATGATGATCATGAGAATCAAGTCCTGAAGCCCATGGCCATGGCAGAGTGAAATAATAGAAAGAGTTTCTATTTAGATTTTCACATTGGACTCGAATCGAATGATTACATCATATGACAGAGACTAGGGTTTGACGAGTTCACCTTAACCCTAATCTGATCGGGGCTCAAGATAGAAGAACTTAATCACACAGGTAGCTGCACCAAGAGGTTCACATTCAGCTCTGATGGGTTGCCACCATATACTGCTAGGTGTCACTGGTGGATTTTGGGAGCAATTAGAATGATTTAGATGATCGATCATTCTAGCTGTTCGAATCAGAAGAGTTCTGATCCATCGAAAGGAGTTTCGATGATGTCGATGATAGAGATCATGACATATCCCATTACCATACAGAACTGAACCTAACTGGGTCACACAAACAAGGGTTTGAATCTGGTGATCATCAATTGAACTGATCTAGTTCAATTGATCTGAATGAGATTCAATTAGGTTCAAGGAAATCGTGCTAGCACTCGATTGAACCTAACGTTCTTCTTTTACTATCATAAATAAGTTGTCCTGACTGAGCCAAAGGAGTTTGTGCTCAATCAGAGGCCTTCATATGGTCTGACTGGAGGTTGTCCAAGTCAGAATAGGTTGTCTTATTTGTAAGACATTACCTGCCATTTTTGGTCACCTGCCATTTCTTGTTCTTTGACTTTGGTCAAAAGTCTACCTTTGACTGGTCAAACGTTGACCATTCACCCTTTGACTTTTGACCACATGTCATGCACCTATTGGAGAGCTGGTGGGGGCCTGTCCCCCTGCCAGAACCTGGCAAGGAGAAGGGCGCACGCCAAGGGTGGCGTGAGCCCAAGTAGGAGGCGCCTAGGAGTCCTTGTTGGACAAGGACTCCACCTCCCTTTTGGATTCCAATCAGAGTTCTACTAAGAATCCAGTTTGACTGGTCTTAGGCGCCCTCTAAGGAGGAATCCAGGGGTCTCTATTCCAACCAATCAGATTTAGATCTGATTTCACAAAGGGTTGTGATTGGTTGAGAGGAAGAGGAGTTGGATCACAAGAGGTCTATAAATAAGACCCTGCGCCCAACCCTAATTCCAATGCTATTAGACATGCCCCAAGGCTGCCTCTCCCCTCCTTCTCCACGCCATAGTCTCTTCTCCCCTTGCTCTCCACGTCCAAAAGGTGTTTTGGATTTTGGTTGGTGCGATTCAGATCAAGGAAAGGCGATCAAAAGCAAGAAGGCTGCGCTGCTGCAAAAGGACGACTGCAGATCTTCAAAAGAGTTTTGAAGATCCTCCAGATCAGATCCAAATCTGATTTTTGGAGGTGTGATAGAGAAGAAGAGGATCTCCAGATCCAACCCGAGTGGATACCGGTAGAGGCCAGGCGCTTGCGTGGCTAAGATCCAGAACCTTCCGCTGCAATCAGGATCATCTACAGGGTAATCGGATTACCCAAATCAGGTAAATTAAATTTGATTTAATTTATCTTATTTTATTTTATTTATTAAAATAATAAGAATCAGATCTGAAATATATCAAGATCTGATTAAGATCAAGAGAAAATTTTTGAAATATATCTCTTCATCTAATCAGATCTGAACGAACCTGGACCAGAAAATCAGGATTTCCCTTCACTTAATTGGTGTCTAAGGAAAGTGGTTCAGAAATCATGTCCTGAAGGAAGGTGGTTTATAATTGGTTCCATTAGCTTATCTGGCCAAGCATAATTGATGTCTAAGGCAAGCAATGGGAGGACTCCCACTAACCTTATACTTACCTGGCCAGTTGATTACCAGATTCTCTACTTGGAGGGCTTGAAGGTGATCATGGTAGTTAGGAGCTATCTAGATCTAGGACAACCCTTAGTCAGAATTGCTTATCTAACTTATTTGCTAATTAATATTAAGCATAAATTTAAATAATTCTTCTCTATCATCTCTAGATTTAGGACTCCTTAGGACTCTTTCTTAGACCACTCTTCTTTTTCTTCTCTTTTCTTTTTTCTAAAATAAAAAATAATAAATAAATAAATATTTATAAAAAAAATTAAATTAGGGTAGCACTAGTACATGCATGGTAGGAGATCGTTATTATCGGACCTAGTTAAACTAAATCCCAAAATTGAACGACTGATTCATATAAAACCTGAGAATCAAATGACTAAAAATAATAGAGAACCACCTAGGCAGATGAAGGAATACTTTATTCTTTCTACCTATAACTGATCGACTTGCATCCAATTATCAGATATCCCTGCTAGCCACTATGAAATCACATCGACCACAATCTAGATGCTCACATCATTCTATGGGAACACCAATGAAGACCCTTACAAGCATCTGGATGAATTCTTATAAATCTACTATATGGTAAAAATCCAAATTTTTTCTAATAATGCCCTTAGACTGACCTTGTTCCCTTTCTGATTAAAAGATAAAGCCAAGTATTGGCTTGGCATAATAGGAAAATCAATTCAAACATGGGCAGAGATGCAACATGAAGTCCTTAAGAAATTTTATCCCATAGGTCGAACCAATACTATGAGGTGAGCTATCACTGGATTTGCTCAGCTTCCCAGGGAACAAATTCATGAATCATGGAAGAGATTTAAGGAACTTCTTAGAAAATGCCGACACCATAGTCTATCTAGGTGGCAAATTATCCAAGCTTTTTGTGAATGTTTAGGAGAATAATACAGACAAATGGTAGATACAACCTATGGAGGTGCATTTATGAGTAAAAGTGAGGATGAAGCTTATACCTTGTTTGAAACCTTAAGTGAAAATTTGATTAACCATGCTTCATTATCCTCTTATGAAAGATTAATTTCTCATAAAAAATGGGTAGGAATGCATGAAATCAAACATCCAAAACTAAGTTTTAAGATTGATATGAACCTGGTAAATAAATTTGACCTTCTTGTCCAAAAATTAGATCAATTCCTAAACCTAGGCCAACAATATCCTGCACAATACACACTGCCTTCCAATTATCAGGAGATTTCTTCTATTTATGCTAGCCCAACCCATAGTGTGAGTGAATGTCCTACGGTTGCACAATTTCCATCCTTCATCCAGGAACAAGTTCAAGCAGCTCCAGGTTACTCCAAATCAGTCAATGACCCATTTTCAAACATATATAACCTAGGTTGGAGAAACTATCCTAATTTTTTTTTGAAACCACAACAGACTCAGGCTCTGACCCAAATTCTACTAGTGCAAAATTATCAGAATAGATTCCAATACAAGAACTATGCCTATAACAGAGGTCAGCCTAGTCAGTCTTCCCAGCCACCACATTACAATCAACCCTTATACCCACCTCCTCAATAGACTAATCTAGAAAATGATCAATTTAACCAGCTGTAATTAGAGAATCTCCAATTTAACCACCTAAAAACAACCCATCCAATGTCCACCAACCACCTGAATTTAGTCATCAATCCATCATTCCACCTAAGAATCTCCAATTAAAGAATGCCAAAGCAATTTCTAAACTTCAAAGTAGTAGGATTCTTAAGGACCCATAACAAGACCAGGTGGTAGAGGCTAGTACTGGTGCTAGCCAAGAAGAAAATTTAGAAGAAGAGGTTAGTATTGAAGCTAACCACATAAAAGAAATTGAGCCTAGAACTAGTACTAATACTGGTTCTAATGAGATCGATAAAGGAAAGAGGAGAATAGATGAGTTACCCGAGACATATAAACCCAAAGCCCCATTTCCTTATGCCTTAGAAGCAGGTTCTCCCCATAAAATGCAAGAAATACATAACGAGGAGTTAATAAAACTATTTAAATAAGTGCATATTAATTTACCCCTCCTTGATCCAATTCAGCATATCCTGGCTTATGCCAAATTTCTCAAAAAACTTTGTACTCAAAAGCATGAGCCACGAACTAAAAGAATTATGTTATCTGAGGATGTAAGTGCAGTCTTGTTAGACCCATTGCCTCAAAAAATGAAAGATCCTGGTGCTCCATTAATTTCATGTGTTATAGAAGGCATAACCTTTAACCGAGCATTATTGGACTTAGGAGCTAGTGTGAACCTACTTCCAACCTTGGTTTATGAAAAATTTGGGATAGGAGAACTTAAACTGACATCAGTTATTTTACAACTAGTCGATAGATCTGTAAAAGCACCACATGGTTTAATTGAGGATGTTTTAGTTAGAGTAGATAAATATTATTTTTCAATAGACTTTCTCATACTTGATATGGAACCATCTCGAGAGCTGAATCAAAATTCCATAATTCTAGGTCGTCCATTCCTAGCTATTACCACTACTAAAATCAGTTGTAAGACAAGAGCCATGGACATTTTTTTTGGGGATCAAAAGGTAAGAATAAATATTTTTAGTGCCTCTAGGTACACTCAAGAGGAGGAAGACTACTTTGTAATCAATCAGATATATGAGATAGTTGAATCTAATTCCTTCTTAGATTTACTCAAGAACAATCTTCTAAATAAATTTATCAAAGAAATCCTAGATCAGGAGGTGAATGTCCTGCTTGATTCACCACATCCATCACATACATTATCATGGTCGATGAAAATTGAGCCCTTACCTGAGAAAAAAATTGAACCATTACGTTCTTCAATTCAGGCCTCACCACAACTTGAACTAAAATCTTTGTCTGAAATACTTAAGTTTATATTTCTAGGATCAAAGAAAATTCTACCAATGATCATTGCTTCTGACCTAACTCCTAAATAGGAAGACCAAGTAGTAGATGTTTTGAAAACATATAAGGAGGCCATAGTAGGTTGGACCATCATCGATTAAAAAGGCATTAGTCCATTAATGTGTATGCACCACATTTATACTGAAGATAATGCCAAACCAACTCGAGAAATGCAAAGATGGCTCAACCCTAATATGCAAGAAGTAGTCAAGAAAGAGATAATTAAATGGTTAGATGTAGGTATTATTTATCCTATTTCTGACAGCCATTGGGTGAATCCTACACAAGTTGTTCTAAAGAAATCTAGACTCCTGGTTGTCTGCACTAACCAAGGGGACCTAGTACCAACACAACTTTCCACTGGATGGCATGTCTGTATAGACTATAGAAAACTTAATATAGCCATCCAAAAAAACCACTTCCCATTATTCTTTATTGACCAAATTCTGAAGAGACTAGCTGGCCAAAAATATTTTTATTTTCTAGATGGATACATAGGATATAATCAAGTAGCAATCTACCCAGGAGATTAGGAAAAGACCACATTCACATGTCCCAAAGAAACTTTTGCTTTTTGTGGAATGCCTTTTGGATTGTGTAATGCACCTGCGACCTTTCAAAGGTGCATGATGTCAATATTTTCAGACATGATGAGAGACTTTTTGAAAATATTCATAGATAATTTTTTATCTTCAGAGAATCTTTTGAGAGTTGGCTCAATAATTTGAAGAGAATTTTGCAATGATGTATTATGGCTAATTTAGTTTTAAGTTGGGAAAAGAGCCACATCATGGTTCAAGAAGGGATTGTGTTGGGATATATAGTTTCTATGAGAGGGATACAGGTTGATAAAGTAAAAGTTGACTTTATTTTTTAAACTACCTCCATCCACTTCTGTCAAACAAATTCGATCCTTTCTTGGCCATGTAGGATTCTATCATTGCTTCATGAAAGAATTTTATGAGGTATCTCGTCCATTGTGTAATCTACTAGCTAATGATGTTCCTTTTAACTTTGATGAAGAGTGTCTTAAAGCCTATGAATTCTTGAGAGAAGCTGTGACCAAAGCCCTGATCATTCAACCTCCAAATTGGTCACTACCTTTTGAAATCATGTGTGATGCTTCAGACTTTGCCATAGGAGCTATCTTGGGCCAAAGGATAAACAAATGTCCCATAGTGATCTATTATGCTAGTAGAACTCTAAATGAAGAACAAATGAATAATACTACAACTGAAAAAGAGTTACTAGCTATAATGTTTTCCCTAGAAAAGTTTAGATCATATATGTTAGGATCAAAAATCATGGTATATTTAGATCATTCAGCTTTCAGATACCTACTCTCAAAGAAAGATACTAAACAAGGACTGATTAGATGGATCTTATTGCTACAAGAATTTGATATAGAAATTTAAGATAAGAAGGGATCTGAGAATGTTATAGTAGACCATCTATCTAGAATCCTATTAAAGATACTGAACCTGCATCAATCGAAGAATCTTTTTCAGATAAGCAATTGTTGGTAGTTTCACATGCAAAGACCCCTTGGTTTGTAGATATTGTAAATTACTTAGTATTAGGACAAATTCCTAATGACTGGTCTAAGAATGAAAAGGATTGAACTTTGCTCAAATTAAATACTATTTTTGGAAAGATTCTAAATTTTTTAGAATTTATGCCGACCAGATCATTAGTAGATGTGCTCCTAAGTCTGAACAGCTGAGTATCATACAATTTTGTTATACTCTTAAATGCAGAGGACATTTTTCTAGAAGAAAAACTATAGCCAAAGTATTGCAAAGTGGATTTTATTGTTCTACATTGTTTAAGGATGCCCATATTTTTAGTTAGGAATGTCTTAAGTGTCAAGCCTTAGAAAACATTTCAAAGTAAGACATGATGCCTTTGAACCCCATCTTGGTAGTTGAAATTTTTGATATTTGGAAAATTATTTTTATGGATCCTTTTCCACCATCTAAAGGTTTTGAATATATTTTGGTGGCCATTGATTATGTTTCTAAATGGACTGAAGCAATGGCAACACAAATTAGTAAAGTAGTGTTTAAATTTGTTTAAAAGAATATCCTTTCTAGATTCGGATTTTTACATGCTATCATTAGTGACGGAGGTACCCACTTCACAAACTACCAATTCCGAATGCTATTACGAAAATATAGCGTGACATATAAGATAGCCACATCATTCCATCTGCAAACAAGTGGCCAAGTAGAAGTATCCAATAGGAAGATTAAGAATATCTTACAAAAGACTATTAGGATGGATCAAAAAGATTGGTCAGATTGATTAGATGATGTATTATGGGCCTATAGGACTGCTCATAAAACACCTATTGGAATATCTTCCTATAGATTGATCTATGAAAAAGTATGTCACCTTTTGGTAGAACTTGAACATAAAACATATTGGATAATAAAGCAATTAAATTTTAATCTAAATCAAGCTGGCTCTAATCGGATGTTGTAATTGAGTGAATTAGATGAATTAAGGCATGAAGCTTTTAAAAACTCAAAAATCTATAAAGAGAAAATAATAAATATATTTTAAGAAAAATCTTTGAGCCAAATCAACAAGTAAGGTTATTTAACTCAAGGCTTCGATTGTTTGCTGAAAAGTTAAAATCTAGATGGGATGGATCTTATATAGTCAAATGTTCTCATATGGTGTAATTAAACTCTGTGATCCTAGATCTAAGAATTTCTTTAAGGTAAATGGTCAAAGACTTAAACCATATATCAAAGGGATATCATTAAACTGAACCATTGACCAAACAATATTAATAGACCCACAATGAATTAAGCTGCATTGTGTTTGGCTGAAGACGATAAATTTAGCACTTGTTGGAAGGCAACCCAACATTTCTTGCATCTAATTTATATTTTTAGTTTATTTCTTTTTAGAATAAGTGGCTAGACTAGAGGAGAATCAAAGCTTCATGATCCATGCTGGATAAATAATAAAAATTTTTATTACACCCTTCCATTTTTTCTTCTCCATTGAGGATAATGTCGATTAAGTTGAGGAGTAGAAAAAATAAAATTAAAAAGATATATATAATAAATAATAATAATATATATATAATCTTTGAAATTTAAAAAAAGAAAAAGAAAAAATATTTGAATAAATCATATTTTAGGAAAGAAAATCATGGGCAAAATAGACTAGAAAAAGTAATAAAGTTAGAAAGCATTTGCTAATGACTGTAGCAAGTCAGGAAGTAGATTAGTTGGTTAGACTTTTAGCAACCTACTTAGGTCATTTAAAGGCTATCAGCACTTCAAATTGCACATGCACACTAACAAGGTAAAGTAAATACTAATTATAAGGCCAATTGAGGATTCAATTATTATTAAAAATTGGTAATTACTATATACCCCAATTAAAGAAACTTGAATTGAAGGAAAGATCTACCTGTCCAAAATAAAAAGTGTAAAATATAGAGTATATGTGGATTATCCTGAACTTAGTAACTGGATCTTTGCACCTAAGTCAGATATGGAGGTTCACATCAAACGATTGAGAGAAGGCTAGGATGCTCAGCACATGTATATAAGAAAAAAGAAAAAGAGAGAGAGAGAGAGAGAGAAAAAGGCAGTGTGAAAGTTACTTTAATTCATGCACTTATAGAAAATTAAGCAAAATAGATGATAATAGAAGATACATTTGTCCATTAAATTAACATCCAAATACTAAGTTAGTCTTCATAAACACAAATGATGGAAATCTTTAGATGAATTCTAAAGAAGTTTCTGATTAACCTGACCATGAAATTTGCTTCTAAAACTCAATACTTAGATAGTAATACTGTCTAAACTTTTGAACTTTGATCCTAAAGCTATTTTTGTGAATGAGCATCTTAACGAAATATGGTGATTAATCAAAATCTAGCATTACATTGCTAAGGGACTAGCAATGAGTAAGTCAGGGGATGTGATAAGTACAATAAATGTACTAATAAAAGTATCAATTTATTAATCAATTTATATTAATATTTTAAAAAATAAAAATAAATAGTAAAATAATAATAATATAAAAATAAAATAAATAAAAAATTAATAATAATAATAATAATAAATTAAAAAATATTTAAAATAAAAATAATATTTTAAAAAAATTAAAATAAAAAAATAAAAAAATAAAATATTATCACCAATAAAAAGAGCTCATTTTTTTGGTCACAACGAAATAAATTTGGAGCGAATCAAAGTTAAAAGGGATCTAATATGAATTTTTTAAATAAATAAATAAATAAAATAAAATAAAATTAATCAGCTCAGCCAGCTGAGCTGGAATGCTCAACTGAGCTGCTAAGCCAGTGCATCCTGGCTCAGTCAGCTGGCCGACCCAATAGAGACGGTGGCCCACCAGCCCGCAGCCCAATAGTCCACCAAATCAGGCCCATCGGTTCACAATGAACCAATGATCAATCCACGAAATCGACCATAAACTGCCAGCTCAATAGAAAGCGGTCAATCACAGGCCACCACATGGCAGAACAAGACCCTTAAAGGGTCTACAGGAAATTCATCATGGCATATAGGAGTAATATTGTAATTTCACAGGCTAAGGTTGGTGCTGATTGGTTGAGGTCCATGGTGCAGTCCGTCCATGCGACCCACAGCTACAGTAATGGCATGATCGAATGGTAGCGATGGACTTCGATCAAGATTGGATGGCTACGATTTCTTCTAGGTTTGATTCAGTTTCCAAATAACTCCAAGCAATGATCCGATGGCAGCACTCGCTCCTCATGCAATTCGATGGCTGAAATAACTCCCGATAGTGATTAAAACATCCAGACACGATCCAATAGCCTAATTTTCTCCATGAAACATGATCGGATGGCCACAATATTTTTCGACTTGATCTAGGCTTATTGACATCCATTTTTGATATTTTTTGAAGCCTTAGATCACCATCTGACGGCCAGAATACATAGGGACTTCATAGAAGACAGATCCAATGATTTTCTCTTGATTTCTTCAACAAACATGGATCCATACAATCTTTTTAGTCCAATATTGCCTGATAACAAAGATTTCAGCCTTCCAACAGCTATAAAAATCCTCCAGGACCCTAGAGTTGAGATATCTAATCCAGGAGAAGCCACGATAAAGGATGGGAGTCAGGCTTTGGCTAAAGGTTGCTTTAAGGCAGAGGATGCCAAGAAGAAGAGCTAGACTTGTACGCCATCTCCATGCCACTGCTGATATAAAGATTAAGAGTTTTTTTTATTTTTATTTTTTTTAATTATTATATTTGAATTCTAAGTTTTAATTTTAAAATAAAATTAAGCTTATTGCTCTTTTAATTTCTATTCTTCAATTGCTCTTTTAATTTTGCTTCTTTAATTTCAATTGCTCTTTATTTTAATTGCAAGTAGACGCTGAGATCTAACTAGTAGATCTTAGTACCAAGTTTAACTTTTTTATAATATTTAAATTCTATTTTTTATTTTTAATTTATTTTTTGACTTTAAAAATCTTTTTTTCATATAAATCAAAGATTTAAAAATTAAATCATTGCCTTCCTATGGATTTAATCTGACTTGCTTCTATCTACGTGCTCTTAATTATTTTAAAAGAATTTGGACTAAACTAATAATTATGATATTTTAATGATGGCATCGCGATCTATCACATACAAAGAAATTTTAAGATGTTATCATATAATGTTCTTGATAAGCAACCCTTGCTCCTTTCTCTTGTTCATCCTATTATGGTTAAGAAAAGCAAGACAATTCTTCTTTCTATGACCCTGCTTCTTACAGTAGAAACACTATGCCTGATTTAGGTCAATATTGGACTAGTTATTTTGATTGGGCTTAGAAGCCCCAATACTAACCCATTCGTACTACTGACCCAAATTCAACTTTCAATACTAATTATCAAAGTTGGAGCTCATAAGTCATCACTATCTAATAGTGATTGGAGTAATTAAAATTTAGCCTTATTCTATGAGAAATGAGAATAATGACCTAATGTATATGTATCATTTTAAGCCTTGTGACTTGGAATTTAATCTAAAGATTCTCCTACTATTTTATTCAAATTGGTAGTCTCTACCTCCAATACAAAGAATTACTTTAATTTTTTAGTAGGTACTAGAATTCACATAGACTACACACAAGCTCGACTATGGCTGGTCAACCCATGTGCATCTACGGATAGGTTTTTTAATTAATTATTTCTCTAAATAATTTTTAGTAATTTAATTTTACCTCAGAAATCGAATCAGTAGGCTAGCGCCTCCACTGTAAGAATTCGATTAGGTCCAACCATTAACATGACTATTCTTGGTGCATCTAACCAACGAATGATTAAGCCCAACTATGGTTGGTCAACATAACCACCATTAGAGAGATACATCCAAGTTATCATATGATGAATGATAATTTCATTAGTCAACAAACACCAGGCCTATGAACCTCCAATGATTATTGAGTTAATGGACCCATTATCAAACACCTTAATGGGAGGCTATGACTCAATTATCCCCATAACTTTATCATTTTAAGGACCTAACATTTAAAATTTATTTGGGATTTAAGGATAGAATGAACATGGACCAATTTTCTCCCACTGACTTCACAAAGTCAAGTGCTTCCACTGACTTCTCAAATCTTTGATAAGGACTAGGATCAAAATTGGTCCATGGGCACCTAGATCTGTCTCACTGATTTTCTATGTGACATGGGTTAGCACGAATCAATAAGAAACCTAATCAAAAGCTAATTAACCACGTTGGCAAGGTAAGTAAGATCGGTGGAAGGATCTACCAAGGCTTGCTTTAGACACCATAAAAAATGGTCAGATAAGTAGGCTGCCAATTAAAAACCACCGATCTGGGAATGCCAGACTTACCTTATACACCAATCAATTTGTCAGTTTTGATTTAGTATGCCCAAAGACTTGGGCTCAGCCACTAGCCACGATCATGATCCATTTGTTAGATGTATGGACTTTGATCAACTACAACTATTGAATTGATCTATAGAAAAGAAATGATCTAATCCTAATTAACTATTAATTAGGTTTGATCAATTTTTTAACTTAGTCCATATTTAATCTAACCCTAGGTCTAACCTAATTAATAACTTGATCAAAGCTAACCCATTACCCTTTAACCTATGTTTTATGAAATTGTCTGAGGATCCTCAAATCACAAACCTAAATCCTAAACAATCACTTAATTATTAATTAAGTTCAAGATTTATGGGTTTGGATTTATAGAATATCAGAACTAATTTTTGATTTGATCATTTAAAATATTTTCAAATTATAAATAATTTACATTGAATCATATTCAATACATGATTTTAGATCTGATTTATTTCAATATTTTCTAGGATTTTTAATCTAGAGTTTGCAGAATGTAAGTTCATAATTTAAATTCTGCAGAACTTATATATCATAAATATGCAAACTAGATTAAAAAAGAAACTACATATCAACATATGCAACATGAAGATCTAGATCAAAACATGAAACATATCATATAGTTCTTATCTAAATGAACAAAACTAGATCATAAATCAATTAATATTAAATTTAAAATTTAAAAATAAATCATAAACTACTTTAGATCTTATCTAACATATTTATGATTTAGGTTATTCAGGTCAGCACATATTAGGACAACCTATCCACTATAAGGGGCAAACCTTACAGTAGGACAACCATATAATCTATATGTATGATCTTTAGAGTTTTATTTTTAGATTTATTTTAATACAAATATGATCATATCATAAATCAACCTAGATGCTCTGATACCACTGTAAGGAAATATGCAGGGTTTTATGCTTATATTTCAAAATTTTTTCGAAATAAATCACAACAGAAGATGAAGATTAAACTATTTAATCTACTAAAGCATGTAATCTAATTACTAAACCATATATTTAGGATCTATAACATGTCATAATACATACATAAATCTAGAAATTAAAGTACTTTGTGTCGATCAGATCAATATCCTGATCTAGAATAGTTCTAGATTAAATCCTAGATCACATCTAGATCAAGAAAAGATCAGATCTCTTACTTTCATGAGGGTTGAGAACTCCACAATTGATTCCATTGTTATCCTTGCTTCTTGAAACTGCACATACATTCGGTCTCTATAGATAGTCCACACGAAGTTGCAACATAGATTGGAGGTTCGTCGAATGAAGATCCGCTCAAAGTGCTAACTTCTTGCAAATTTCTCCTGATGGTTAATCAATAAAGTATTCTTTAGATCTCTTGGATCCTCCAAGAGATGAAGAATATAAGGAGGATTGAGGGAGAAATCCAACTCTTGGATCTTCCAAAAATTAAAAAATAATAAGATCCAAAAACTATCCTAAGAGAAGACAGATCTTCTCTTTCAGCACATCAAACTTTGATGTCCTGAATGCATCTCCATGCTAGGACAGGAGGAGACATTCTCCTTAATTATTTTCAACACTTCTAGATCTATTTGTTTCTGATTTTTTGATGATAAAAGTCTCATAAAATATGGAGAAGAAGGGCTCCGAAAGAAATTCTAAGAGAAGACTTTCTTCTCTTCTTTTCACATCAAGGGATGATCAGATCACATCCCAAAATAAACCACCATGCCCCAACTCTTGGGAGCATTAATCCCCATGCCCTCTCCCTCTCTCTTTTAGATTTTTCTCATAGAAATTAAAGAAAAATAATAAGAAAAAATTACAAAAGAAAATCATAAGAGAAAATAGTTTTTCTCTTACCTTTGTTTCTTCTAGACATCAACTTTTGATGTCAAGATCAAAGCCTTTTCTCCAAGGATCAAGGCCACCAAAGCTTCTCAAACCTCATCCTCCTTTTCCTCTGATTTTCTATGATTTTTTTGAGATTTTTCACATTCTAAAACTGAAAGGAGGTATCCTCCCTTTTATATCTACTAGACTAGGTCAAAACCAAGTCAAATTAGGAAACCAAGGAAGTGTTTGGGGGGCGTCCAAGAGTCCACTTGATTTTGTGCATGGGCTACAAGAAAATTACACCCAAAAGAAAAGAAAAATGACACAAAAATAATCAGGAGGCATGGAGAAACAATTCCATAAAGGAAAGAAGGTGTTTTAAGAATTTAGGACTCTATCAAATAGAGTTCAAATCCAAACCAACTCCAAAATTTGACCAAGTCAAATTTCTTTCCAAAACTATCAAATAGTGGGTGGGGAAAACATGTCTTAGGCATGGAGAAATTCACAAAAAGAATCTAGAAATAAATGTGTGGCATGGGCTTTTAGTGGCGCAAGGAAAGGAGGAGCCCTAGTCTAACTAGGACTCTTCTACTTTGATTAGGTCAAGACTTTTGAATCCAAATCAAAATAGTTTTAAGTCAACCTAATCAATAGATAATTTTAATTTAATTAGAAATCTAATTAAATTAATTTAATAAAATTTAAATTAAGTTTAATTTCTAATCAAATTAGAAATTAGGTATACTCAAGTCCTAGTCGAACGAAAACTTGTTCTTTCTCGAAATTGATTTATCTAATAAATTAATTAGACTTAATTAAATTAAATCCAAATTAATTTTAATTGGGTCTAATCTAATTAGACTTAATCTTTTCCTGATTTTTCAATCAAATTAAGCTAATTAGCTATCTAATTGCTAATCGATCCTCCTGCAACACTTGTATTTGGTCAAACATCAATTGCATTGATTATTTGACCTTAGAACGATTCTCAATCATCGATCAACCATTTGATCAAGTTACAATTTCTTATATGGATGATCCCATAGGTTCGAACCCAAGCTGGTAGTATAAAAATCAATTTTTGTATAAATCAAAATAACTATCTAGCAATGGCACCCGATGTCCGGATAGGTTGAATGTATGCAAAGCAATATTCTTAGAATCTTAACCCATGGTTTTCATATAATTCATCTCTTTAAGCAATAATGCTCAGGATAATATTGAGTTAGCTGTCAATACTCATACAAATCATCCATATTATGTTTCAAAATTTTGCAAATCTCGTGACTCCTCATGAGGATTACCTTGGCCTAGGTTTTGCTAAATTAAAGTACAGTGAGACATTCTCTTTCTAAGGTTAATCAAAAGTGGTCAATCTCATCTTGACTCACACATCGACTTCATAAATACTTGATTATACCTAAAAATCATTCAAATCTATATTAGAAATATAGATAATTCGGTACCAAAATATAGTGAGTTGCTTGTAAGTCATCGTGGTAATCTCAAATCGGAAGGACACTTATACCCATAGTGTTAGCTAGCTACTTTTGATAGTAGAGTGCTATATTGATCATGTTCAGCATAGATGTACTCCTACATCTCACCTGCATGTCATACCAGTATCTCCACATCACTTGGTTACAAGGATAACCAATGCATATGACATACAGTGACCTACACTCGATAAGTTATCATCCTTATTAATAACTTATCATTGATTGTGAACAATTTAAGAACCATCCAATAAATCCTTCTTTATTGATTGATTATAGTTCTAAGAACTTTATTATAATTTAGGAGTTTATTTAAGAAAGATAAAACTTTTATGATGGACCAGCCAAATAACTATTATTATTAGATAATTCATATACAGATTTGAATCATCTACAACATAGATGACTGGCTTTAGGATGCATTTTCCAACAAGTTCCATCGAATTCTTCAATTCAGGCTCCCTGATCGACGAGCTTGAGGAGGAGTTTGGGCTCGTCTGTACTTAGGAGGAGTTCAGGAGCATGGCTAAGCTTCACTCGACCTTCCTTCAAGTGTGGGCTTGCTAGATTCTCCTGTCTGCCGCTCTTTCATTAATTCTTCATCTTTCAATTTGAAGGCTTTCTATGCTCGAGCATAGCCTTCATCCCACACCAATATATCAACAAAATCCTTGGGATACTTCCTCTCCAGAGAGGATAGAAGATCATTTTTCTATAGACCACCTTTCAACGTGGCCATGGCTATAGATAGGTCCAAGTTTCGGTTCTCTAGTGTAGCAGCATTGAAGTGACTAACATAAGCTTGGATGAACTCTCCTTTCTTCTACTTAATGTTGATAAGGAAGTCCGAGCCTCACCTTGGACATCGGCTGCTTATGATATGAGCCATAAATTGATGGCTCATTTGATCAAAAAAAAAGATCACACCCAACTTGTGGATCGAGTACTAGATTCTTATTGCTCCCTTCAGGATAGATGGGAATGCTCGACACAGAATAGCATCTAGTGTACCATGGAGCAACATCATCATCTAGAAGACCTCAAGGTGATCAATCGGATCTGAACTCCCATTGTAGTTCTCGAATTGAGGGAGCTGGAAGTTTGGTGGGATAGGCTTCTGCATAATTTTGGTAGAGATGGGGGGATCGGTGGAGACATCTTTATGGTGGATCAGGGTGGCATGGCAGAGCTCCTCAATTCATCGATTCATGTCCTGAAGCTTTTGATCGAAAGCATCATCTGGATCATGGATCTCAAAGGACCATCGGCTATAGATAAGGAAAGTCTCCTCTAGTGAAAAATCATGATTAGAGCAGGGGCTCCCTACTCTCTGCCTTTTCTTTTCAAGGGTAACAGGTCTACTGACCCAAGTGGCCCTTCTTTGTGCTGGTTTTTGAAGTTCTGGCGGAGGTCTCTCTAGCTAGGCTACTACATAGTCTGCACCATCTTGGTGAGGCCCCAAATCTGCTGCATCAGTAGGTTGAATTGCTCTAGATTTACCATGGCCGCTGGCAAAGGAGGTATGATGCTGGCGATGGAGTCGGGATGGGCAGATTTGGCTCAGATCTGATAGCAGAAGCAGTAGACCGCCAGGTGGTTGTCTTCTTTGGAAGCATTTTTGGAGCAAAAAAAGATTAAATGGAAGTGGATTCAAAAGATTAGGCGAAGAAGGATGTAGATAGGATCGACTGGGCACTTCTTATAGAATAAGGGCTCAGAGTCCCCTCCTTCTAGTGCCAATCTTGTTGGTGTAGAAATCCATGAGGATGCCGAAGGTAGCTGGAATTGGAAAGGCAAGGCCATCGACAGAACCTTTAAAATAAAGTCCAAATTAGAGGTGGGTGGCTCTGGCTGGACCCTCCAATGCTCAAGTCAGTTCTCTGACCAATTAGAATGGAGTGCTTAGGAAATAGTGAAGCAGAGTAATGAGAAGGGAAGAGAGCTTAGAAAAAAACATATATGGAGGGTCCTTTTTATAGATGGAGCGTTTAACAAACTAATGGTGATAGACATAATCGTCTAGTAGTGGGCCGTACATGCCATGTGGAGTTTGTTATAGAGGATGAATTATTGTTTGTCATGACTTACAAGCAGTTGAGTTCTATTCATTAGAGTTCGGGCATAGGTTGAAGACTTTAGTATAGGCAATGAACTTGTAACGAACCGAGGTCTGTTGGAGCAATGTCCAGCAACTTTAAGGAGTTTGGAAGCCTCCTGGGTCATGTACGGATAAGTGCCTCCTAAATTGAGATCTAAAGCATTATGCTCCACCCTTCATGGAGCGTTTGTCATGAATCAATGGTTTGACGAGGTTCATTTGGATGGCTCTAGCTGGCAGTAATGATTTATGCTAAGTAGGATCATGACTGGCTAGGAGAAGCTCGTCCTAAAGGATATTTGACTGAAAGAATTTCGGTTGAAGGGAGCACGACTAAAAGAAGTTTAATCGGATGAAATCTGCTAAGATGGAGTACTGCTGGGAGGAGCATGACTGGGGGGAGTATATCCAAAAGGAGCACGACTGGAAGGAGGCTCGATCGGATAGAATACCCCAGGGTGGAGCACTATTGGGAGGAGCATGACTAAGGAAAGTATGACTTGAGGGGTTTGGTTAGAAGGAGCGTATTGTCCATAATATAAGACTTCAACTGTCTTCAAAACTCACCACCAATCAAGATCAGATGGGTTGAACATTGGTCCTGTCATCCATTCTAAGTTAAGAAGTAAGGTTAATTAAATAATAGTTCTTATTGGGGATAAATCCCACTTCCGTCGAAGTCCAGTCTGATGCTTAGCCTAATGTAATTGGTAATCATGGAAGAGCTTTGATAAAAAATTCTTCCTCCAGTGGTTGAACCCCTTCAGACTTTTTCAGCAGCTGAACTCCTCCAGTGACCAAACTTCTCATGGACTCCTCCAGCGGTCAAACACCTCCAACAGCCGAACTCCTTCAACGACCAAACCCCTCCCGAACACCTGCAGCAGTCGAACTCCTTCCGAACTTTTCTTTCAACTAAACTTCTCTCAGGCTTCTCCTTTAACTGAACATCTTTTGGACTTCTCCTTCAGCCAAACTTCTCCATCAGACTTCTCCTTCAGCCAAACTTCTCCATCAGTTGGAGTCCATCAGTCGAGCTTCTCCACCAGTCGGACTCCTTCTAGACTTCTCCATCAGTCAAACTCCATCTGGATTCCTCCAACGGATTACTTTCAGATTTCAAGTAGTATTCCTTTCGAATGATCTCCTCTAGCCATATTCCCCGTAGGAGTCCGAACTCCTTTGAAATTGATATGTGTCAAAGCTCTTCACCAATCAATGCCTGCTTCCTCTGAACTTTGACTATTAAATATTAACGAATGGACACATCACGACAACGGACACCTCTCTCCATAACAAACTCCATATGGCCCCGAGCAGCCCACTACCAAATGGTTACGACTGTCATTTATCAGTCTGCTACTGACGACCCCACTACCGAACGATTATGACTATCATTATCAGTTTACTATATGCTATGCCTATCTCTGTAATAAATTTCATGTGGCCCCAAGCGGCTCACGATCGGATGGTTATGGTTGTCACTATCAGTCTGCTATGGACTCCATCTATAAAAGAGATCCTCCAGATATGTTTTCTCTAAGCTCTCTTCTTCTTTCTAAAATTTTGCTGAATTCTTGCCTGAGCACTCCATTTCTATTGGATAGAAGAGCTAACTTGATCATTGGAGGATCCTGTCGGAGCCACCACCACTGACTCCGAATGGGACTTTATTTTACAGGTCACCAGCAACGACCTCTTCTTCCCCAACTCTAGTTTGATCTGACATCAACCAGATTCTACACCAATAGGATTGGCGCTAGAGGAAGGGCCTTCTATTCTTAAGGTACCCTTATTCTTAAATGAGTGCTCAGTCAATCCTATGGATCTTCTTCTTCAAGGTTCATCTCCATTCTCACCCTCAATCTCAATAAATACCTTCAAAGAAGGTGACTACCCAGAGATCTACCACTTCTACCGTCAGATCTGAGCTAGATCCTTCTGCTCTTGCATCATTGCCGACGCTTCAACCTCCTCCTCCATCGACAGCCATGGTATATCTAGAGTAGTTTAACCTACTGATGCAGTGGGTTCAGGGCCTCACCAAAGTGGTGCAGGCCATGTGGCAGCCCTCGATGGCAATTCTATCAGGAAACCTACCATCAGAATATCAGAAATCGATCTCATGGAGGAGCACTTGGGCTAGCATACCCATCGCCCATAGGAAGGAAAAACAAAGAGCAAAGGATCCTTGTTCGGATCATGATTCTTCTCTAAAAGAGACCTTCCCCATCTACAGTCGGAAGCCTTCCAAGATCTGTGATTGAGATGACATCCTTGATCAAAAACTTTGAAAGATGGATCGATGGATTGAGAAACTCCACCACATCGCCTCGGCTCACCATGACGACGCCCGTATCGATCCCCCTTTCTCTCTTCGAATTAATGAAGAGACCATTCTATCAAACTTCAAGCTTCTCCAATTTGAAAGCTATGATGGAACCTCTGATCCGGTCGATCAGCTAGAGGCCTTCCGAACCATGATGCTGCTCCATGGCGCGCCAGACGCCATCTTATGCCGAGCTTTTCTATCTATCTTAAAGGAAGCAGCAAAAAATTGGTACTCGATATTGAAGTCGGGTATGATCTTCTTCTTTGATCAGATGAGCTATAAGTTTGTGGCTCACTTCATCAACAGCTGACGTCAGCATCGAGATTCAGATTTTCTGATGAATATCAAGCAAAAGGAGGGAGAATCTATCCGAGCTTATGTCACCTAGTTTAATGCTGTTGCATTGAAGGTCCAAAATCTGAACCAGTCTGTTGCAATGGCCACACTTAAGGATGGCCTTCAGAAGAATAATTTATTATTTTTTCTGAAGAAGAAGTATATCAAGGACTTTACCGATCTGTTAGCTCGGGCTGAGGAATATGTCCGAGCGAAAGAAGCCTTCAAATTGAATGATGAGGAAGTCGTAGGAGAGCGGCAGGTGGGTGAGTCTAATAAACACAGTTGATAGAGGACCAAATGAAGTTTGGCCATACTTACGGACTCCTTCTGAGTGCAAGCAAGCCTGAACTCCTCCTTGAGCTCATCGTCAAAGAAGCCCCGATAGAAGTTCTCCCCTCAGAAGAAGAATTACGATCTCCCCCAAATAAGCACAATCAAAGAAAGTACTATTTGTATCATCATGATCATGGTCACGATACTGAAGAATGCATTCAGCTCCAAGATGAGATCGAGGAGCTCATCAGGAGAGGCCGACTGGGTCGATTTCTCAAATGTCGGCTTGAAGTAAGAGAAGATTGGCTGAGGCACTATCGCAGCTAGAACCACCAAGGAGGAAGGAACAACAAGGAGATCAACCGCCTTTCGGCATCATAAACACTATCTCTAGGAAACTTAGTGCTTCGGCAAGCCACCATCTCTCTGCCTCAGAGCAAGAGGAAGCTTTCCCCAAATTGAAACGTTTCGTATGAAATAGAGGAGGTCATCCGGCCCGGAGCTTATCGCTTGAAGGAGCTCAGAGGAATAATGCTTCCACGACCTTAAAATTTAGAAAATTTGAGAATGTACTATTAGTAATTTTCCTTCAATAAAATACCTCCATCTCAACATTATTATTTCTTGATGCAAAAACTATATGATGATAGGAAAGAAACAATCAAAAGTGGCTATGTTAGGAACAGGAGGAGAACCTTGTCCTAACATGAGCAAGTTGAAGACCTCTGATTATTTAAGAGAGGAGGAGAACCTCATCCTAACGTAAGCAAACTTCAAGGCCTCGTTCATTTTAGATGAGTTGAGGGAAAAGGCCCTGACAATAGTCCTAATGTGCCCCTACAGCCCATTAGGAATAGGAGGAGAACCTCATCATAATGTGAGCAAAGTCGAAGACCTCATCGATATAAGACAAGATGGAGGGAGAGGCCGTACCGACGATCCCAACACTTCAATAGGAGATAAGATCTCCTATAACCTCGGCTGGAGATAAGATCTCCCTCGAACTTCAACTTCAATAGGGGATAAGATCTCCTACAACCTTGGCTGGAGATAAGATCTCTCCTGAGCTTCAACTTCAACAGCAGATAAGATCTCCTACAATCTCGGTTGGAGATAAGATCTCTTCCGAGCTTTAACTTCAATAGGAGATAAGATCTCCTACAATCTTGGCTAGAGATAAGATCTCCTCTGAGCTTCAACAACAATAGGAGATAAGATCTCCTACAATCTCGACTGGAGATAAGATCTTTTTCGAGCTTCAACCTCAATAGGAGATAAGATCTTCTACAACTTCGACTGGAGATAAAATCTCCTTCGAGCTTCAACTTCAATAGAAGATATGATCTCCTACAACCTCGACTGGAGATAAAATCTCTTCCCAAGCTTCAAGAGATAGGATCTGCTACAACCTCGGCTGGAGATAAGATCTCCCTCGAGCTTCAACTTCAACAGAAGATAAGATCTACTACAACCTCGACTGGAGATATGATCTCCTCTGAGCTTCAACTTCAATAGGAGATAGATCTCCTACAAACTCGGTTGGAGATAAGATCTCTCTCGAGCTTCAACTTCAACAGGAGATAAGATCTTCTACAACCTCGGTTGGAGATAAGATCTCCTTCGAGCTTCAACTTCAATAGAAGTTAGGATCTCCTACAATCCTGGCTGGAGATAAGATCTCTCTCCGAGCTTCAACTTCGATAGGAGATAAGATCTCCTACAACCTCGATAGGAGATAAGATCTTTTCCGAGCTTTAACTTCAAAAGAAGATAAGATCTCCTACAACCTCGGCTAGAGATAAGATCTCTTCCGAGCTTCGACCTCAATAGAAGATAAGATCTCCTACAACCTCAGTTGCAGATAAGGTCTCCCCCGAGCTTCAACTTCAACAGAAGATAGGATCTCCTATAACCTCGATTGAAGATAAGATCTCTTTCAAGTTTTAACTTCAACAGAAGATAAGATCTCCTATAACCTTAGCTAGAGATAAGATCTTTCCTAAGCTTCAACTTCAATAGGAGATAAGATCTCCTACAATCTCGACTGAAGATAAGATCTCTCTCGAGCTTCAACTTCAATAGGTGATAGGATCTCCTACAACCTCGGCTGGAGATAAGATCTCTATCGAGCTTCAACATCAACAGGAGATACGATCTCCTACAACCTCAGTTGAAGATAAGATCTCCCCCGAGCTTCAACTTCAATAGAAGATATGACCTCCTTCAATCTTGATTGGAGATAAGATCTTCCCCAGGCTACAACCTTGATTGAAGATAAGATCTCCCCCAAGCTTTAATCTCAATAGGGGATAAGATTTCCTACAACTTCGGTTGGAGATAAGATCTCTTCCGAGCTTCAACCTCAATGGGTGCAGAGCTCAAAAAATAACTTCGACAGTCATCTTTTTTATACTCTCTTCCTTCGAATTTTGAACTCGAGAGCGGGGGGACTAGTATTGGGGATAAACCCTACTTTCATCGAAGTCTAGTCTGATGCTTAGCCTAATGTAACTGATAATCATGGAAGAGCTTCGATCAAAAATTCTTCCTCCAATGGACGAACCCCTCCAGACTCCTTCAGTAGCTGAACTCCTCCAATGGCCAAACTCTTTCCAAACTCCTCCAGCGATCGAACTCCTCCAGCAGTCAAACCCCTCTCGGACTCCTCCAACAACCAAACTCCTGCAGCGATCGAACCCCTCCCAGACTCCTGCAGCGGTCGAACTCCTTTCAGACTTCTCCTTCAACTGAACTTCTCCCAGACTTCTCATTTAATTGAACTTCTTTCGAACTTCTCCTTCAGCCGAACTTCTCCACCAGTCAGACTCCTTCTAGACTTCTCCTTCAGACAAACTTCTCCATCAGTCAGACTCATTCCAGACTTCTCCATCAGTCAAACTTCTCCACTAGTCGGACTCCTTTTGAACTTCTCCATCAGTCGAACTCCATTTGGATATCTCTAGTGGATTACTTTAAGATTTTATGTAGTATTCCTTCTGGATGATCTCCTCTAGCCATATTTTCTTTAGGAGTCCGAACTCTTCTTGAATTGATATATGTCAAAGCTCTTCACCAATCAATGCCTGCTTTCTCTGAACTTTGACTATCAAATCTCAACGAAAGGGTACATCATGACGACGGACACCTCTCTCCGTAATAAACTTCATGTGGCCCCGAGCGGCCCACTATCGGATGGTTACGACTGTCATTTATCAGTCTGCTATAGATGACCCCACTATCGGATGGTTACAACTATCATTATTGGTCTACTATGAGCTATGCCTCTCTCCATAATAAATTCTACGTGCTCCGAGCGGCGCACGATCAGATGGTTATGGTTGTCACTATCAGTCTGCTATGGATTCCATCTATAGAAGGGATCCTCTAGATATATTTTCTCTAAGCTCTCTTCTTTTTTTCAAAACTCTACTAAATTCTTATCTGAGCACTCCATTTCTGTTGGTTAGAATAGCCAACTTGATCATCGGAGGATCCTGCCGGAGCCACCACCATCGACTCCAAATGGAACTTTATTTTGTAGGTCACCATCGGTGACCTCTTATTTTCCAACTCCAACTCGATCTGACATTAACCAGATTCTACACCAACAGTTCTCTTTTACTATTCAAGATCATCTAGCCAAGCTTTTTTTGTGCTTTCGATAAGTTCCGCGATATGGACTTGTTGTTAAGAGGATCGATAAATTTCTTTAGAATGAAAGTCGACCATTAAGGACTTCGATGGAGATTATTTTACTTTCAACAAAGGTATTGTACCTACTGGGTGTAAATAGATCTTCAAGAGAAAGATAGGTATCGATGGAAATGTGGAGATATTCAAATCTAGCCTTGTAGCGAAAGGGTATAGTCAGCACGAAGGTATTGACTATCAGGAGACTTTTTCGCCAGTAGCCATGTTAAATCCATCCGCATGTTGCTTGCAATCACAGCATATTTTGATTATGAAATATGATAGATGGATATGAAAATAGCTTTCCTACATGGATATCTTAAGGAAGATCTCTATATGAAATAGCTCCTTGATTTCACATCCAATGATAGTGATCATAAAGTCTGCAAGCTACAAAGATCCATATATGGACTCAAGCAAGCATCTCAAAGCTAGAATGCTCGTTTTAATGAAGTGATCAAATTATTCGATTTCATCAAAAATGAGAAGCCTGGTATTTTCAAAAAGATTAGTGGGAGTGTTGTTGTCTTTCTCGTACTATACATGAATGACATCTTCCTGATTGGAAATAACATTCCCATGTTGACATCCATCAAAATATGGCTGTCGAAGGAGTTCTCTATGAAGGACCTAGGAGTGGCATTCTTCATATTGGGACTAAAGGTCTATAGGGATAGATCGAATAGGATGCTGGGTCTATCATAGAAGATATACATAGAGGAGGTGCTAAAAAGGTTCAACATGAAAAACTCCAAGATGGAATTGGTGTCCTTCAGACATGGCATTCATCTCTCCAAGAAGATGTGTCCCAACATACCTAAAGAAATTGAACGCATGAGCAAGATTCCTTATACCTCAGCAATAGGGAGCCTCATGTATGCTATGTTGTGTACACGACCTAATATTATACATGTTGTGAGTGTCATAAGCAGATATCACTCGAATCTAGGTGAAGAGCACTGGACTTCTATAAAGTGTATCCTTAAGTAATTGAGAAGGACTTAGGATATATTTTTGGTATTCAAAAATAGTGAACTCCAAGATTAGGGGTATATAGACTCGAATTTTATGTTCGATATGGATGATCTAAAATCGACATCAGAAAGTTTGTTCAAATGTAATGGTGGTGCTATAAGCTGAAAAAGTTCCAAGCAGACCATGATCGTAGACTCCACCATAGAAGCTGAGTACATCACTGCATCAAAAGCTACAAAAAAAAGCATTCTGGTATAAGAAGTTCATCGCAGAGTTTGGAATGATGCCATCGGATGTCATCCCTCTGTACTGCAACAATAATTGCGCCATAACCCTAGCTAAAGAGTTGAGGTCTCACCAAAAATTGATGATATCGAGCAGTGATATCATCTTATCCATGATTACATCAAAAAGAATTACATCGAGGTGAAGAGAGTCGACTCCATAGATAATGCAATGGATCCACTAATGAAGCCATTGAGCCAGTAGGAGATGAAAGACCATCTTGAGAAGATGGGACATGGATTTGTAGCCAATTGGCTTTAGGTCAAGTGGGAGTTTGTTTGATGAGTGCCTCAGAAGCTAGATTGGCTGACACTTGTAATACACATTCTAGAGATATTTTATAATTTTGATTTAAAAATTAATAAAAGATTATTTTATTCTATCACATTGTGTACATAGTGTCTATGATACATCGCGAGTCAATAGAATGCTAAGACATTTTTAAGAGTTGAAAATTTAAGACATGCTTTTTCATAATTAACTCATAAACAGCTCCCAACCGTAGGATCATCATGAGGATGGTGATCGATCCAGAAGGTTGGTATATGATGCTTCCTTAGGATAGATGAGTCTTGAGTCTATGATGTGGAGACACTGAAGCAAAAGTATAGCTACTTATTAGAGAATGAGGGCACTGAGCATGACCACCTCGAGCAGTCATCAGGAAGTCTACCTTCTCATCAATGACTGAGCTCGATGCTGTAGTTGTGTATCTAGTTCTTAGTTCTGAGGTGCATTGATAATTCACCTTGAGTGTGTTATAGTTTGACTACACCATAACTCGATCTCCTAGCCATATGGAATTTCGAGGTGTATGTTGGCTATAGCATGTTCATTATAGGGACTTGTTCGTGCCAAGGTGGGATTTATCAACCTCAGTAGAGGAGTAGTCCTATGATGATCATGAGATCGAGTCCTTAAGCCCATGGCCATGGCAGTGTGATATAATAGAAAAGAGTTTTTTATTAGGGTTTCACATCAGATTTAGATCAAATGATTTAATCATATGATAGGGTGTTGGGTTTGATGAGTTCACCTTAACCCTAATCCTGTTGGGGCTCATGATAGAAGAACTCAATCACACAGTTAGCTACACTAAGAGATTTGCATTTACTTCTGATGGGTTTCCATCATATACTACTAGGTGTGTGGATTTTGGAAGCAATTAGAATGATCTTGATGATCGATTATTCTAATTGCATGAATAAGAAGAGTTCTAGTCCATCGAGGGGTGTTTCGATGATGTCGATGATAGAGATCGAGACATGTCTCATTACCATATGAAACTGAATCTAACTAGATCACACATACAAGGGTTTGGATTTGGATGTGATTAATTGAGCAAATCAAGTTTGATTGATATGGATTAGATCCAATTAGGTTCAAGAAAATCGTGCTAACACATGATTGAGCCTAACATTCTCTTTTTTAAGTCTTTCTGATTCATCTTGATCGAGTCAAATTGGATTTGGCTCATCCCTTGATCGTGAATGGGTTTATTTTCATTTGGCTAGAACTTGTCCAGGTTAGGTTTAGTCTTGAAATAAATCCATTCTAAGTGTAACTAGACTAAGGTCAATAGTTGACCCAATTAAGAGAATTAAGGATCATTAGGTCTGAGCCTCCTAGAGAATTTTATAGGAAATCTTTTTCTCTAATTTTTGGGCATGTGATTGGGATCGAGTCCTACTTTGGGCATGCCCAATTTGCTGAATTTTGGTGGTGCCTACATTGGGTTAAAATAGAATTTGATTTGGATCAAATTCTAGAAGGAAGAGTCCTTGGCACCTTGGACTCTTCCTTATCCTTTCATGTTGCCACTTTTAGGAATGTTTTGGGTGAGAAAAACATTGATGCTGATTAGTGTTTGGCATGGAGAACAGGCCTAGAGTCCATAATGATCAAGCAAGCTAGTTGCTTGATGCATTGGTACACTAAGTTGGCATAGCAGTCTTTTTAAAGACCCTGAGCCCTAGGGTTTTAACTCTATTCATTCCCATGCCCATATGCTGTCGCCTTTTCCTTCTCCATGCCCCCTCTAGTGCTCCTCTTTCTCTTCTCCACATCCATACTAGGTTTGATGAAGGTTCAGAGATCAAGTGTAGAGAAAAGCTGAAGCAAAGATCAAGACATGATTTCTACATCAAGAGACAAGGTGTTGCCTTAGAAGATTGTTTTGAAGGCTTCACAAATCTAGATCTGATCTGATTTTTGGAGATCAGATCTAGAATGAGAGCATGTCTAGATCCAGCCTGAGTGGACTCCATTAGAGGCTAGGCACGTGCATGCTAGATCCAGAACACTGAGCAATGGTAGATCATCGATAGGGTTGCTAGTTTATCCAAATCAGGTATAATTATTGTTTCTATTTTTAATTTATTTTTGTTTACAATATCAGATCATAAGGATCACATCTAAGAACGCTTAGGATTGATCAGTATTCATAGAAAAAGTTTAGAAAATTTTTCTACAGATTAGATCGATCCTGTGGCTGAAAAATAGATTTTTTCCTTCATGGGTATGTGTACCTGATTCGACACAAGTCTGAAGTCTTTGAAAAGTTCAAAAAACTTAGATATAAAGTAAAAGAATAAATTAAAAAGCCCATTAAGATTCTTTGATTAGATCGAGGAGGTGAATACCTTAGTAGAAAATTTTTGAACTATTTCAAGGAGAATGGCATAGTCTTATAATGGACTCTGCCTGAAATACCTCAACTTAATGGGATTTTAGAATGGAGAAATTGAATCCTATTGGACATGGTTCATTCCATGATGAGCTTCATGGACCTTCTCGAGTTTCTTTGGGGACAAAGTCTGCTAATAGCAATTTATATACTCAATAGGATTTTTTCTAAAATCGTTCCTACCACACAATATTAGATGTGGCATGGTAAGAAGCCAAGTCTGAGTCTTCTCAAAATTTGGTGTTATTTGGCCCATGTCAAGAGACAGCAGGTAGAGAAGTTAGAATTTTAGTCTCTTAGAGCTTGATTTATCAGATATCCTAAAGAGGTTTTAGGATATTGCTTCTATCTTCCGGAGGACCACAATGTGATTATGAGTCCACATGCAAACTTTTCTGAAAAATAACTTATTCAAGATGGTAACATAGGAAGATAGATTAGGCTGAAGGAGAATGTTTCTGAAGAGCAACAAGCCAAGGAACTTGAGAAACCTGATCAATCTGAGCCGATTCACACACTACCTCCTCCATCTCATAGATCAAGTAGGATTTTCCATCCTCCTAATAGATACTTATGTATTATGTCAAAGGATGTAGAGAAAATATTACTCATAAGAAATGAGGTTCATGGAGATGATCGCAAAACCTATGATGGGGTGATATTAGATATGAATTATGAGAAATGGCAAGAGGTAATGAAGTTAGAAATTGATTCAATATGCTTGAACCAAGTCTGGACCTTGGTAGATCCATCTAAAGGTATTGTACCTATTAGATGTAAGGAGATCTTCAAGAGAAAGATTGGTGTAGATGGAAATATAAAGACATTCAAGGCTAGGTTAGTGGCGAAAGGATATAATTAGCACGAAGGCATTGACTATCAGAATACCTTTTTACCAGTGGTCATTAGAAAATCCATCTGTCCTGCTTGCCAATGTAGCATATTTCAATTATGAAATATAGCAGATGGATGTGAAAATGACATTTCTAAATGAATATCTTAAGAAAGATATCTATATGGAACAACCACTTGATTTTACTTCTAGTAATAGTAATCATAAAATTTATAATGAGTACCATAAATTCAATAATAAAAGCATTAATTTAATAATTAATTTATTTTAATTTTTAAGAATTATTAATTAATTTATAAGTATATTTAAAAATTAATATTTTTTAATTAAAAAATTAATTAAAAAAATTATTATCAATAAAAAGACTTATTTTTTTTGATCATAATAAAATAAATTTGGAGCAAAATGAAGTTAAAATGGATCCGATATGAAGTTTTAAAGAAAAAATAAAATAAAATAAAAAAGAGCTGGCTCATCAAGCCAAGCCAAGCCATGCGCCAGCAAGCTAGCAAAGCCACCTTGTGAGCCACTGATGTCAGTTTTATCGCAGCACATGATAGACCTTTAAGCGAGGGTATTTTGGTAATTTTATAGGTCAAACGCGTGCTGATTGGTTGCGGCTTTCGGTATGCTCAATCTACGGTGGTCCATGAGCATAGTTTTGCATGATCTAATGGCTGAGGTTGATTCCAATCTAGATCCAATGGTTGTGGTTCTTTTCGATTAGATTAAGGAGTCTGTCAGTCTTCTTTGTGCAACACAACGGCCATAAGCTCTCCTAGTGATGATCCAATGGTCAGATCTTCTTCAAAACTCGATCCAATGGCTATTATAGGCTCCCGACGCTGATTCAATGATCTAAAGCTTCATCTAATGGCTAGGTCTCCTCCATCAAGTGCGATCAGATGGCCAAAATCAAATCCAACTCAACCTAGGCTTATACACAGTGGTTTTTGGTATTTTTGGGACCGTTTGATCTAGATCTGATGGCCTGACTCCACCAGAAGAGCATAACTCGATGTAGAAACTCTTTTGATCTAATATTCACTAGGATTTCACTATTTTTGTAGATTAAAACTCCTCTGCAGTCCCATATTGCTTATAAAGAAATCTTAACTTTATTTAAAGGACTTTAGGCCAATAAAATCAATTATCTTCGATCATGGAAAAGCTACGGTCTAGGATGGGATCCATGCTTGGGTTAGAGGCTGCTTCAAGGTAATGGGTGCTGTGAAGAAGAGTTGTCTTATATGCTATCTTCATATCGATGTCGATCCAAGATTGAGATCGACTTTTAGTTTTTATTTTTTTTCTTTTCTTTTTAAATTTTATGTATTTAAATTTTTAAATTTTAATTAATATAAATTTTATTTTTATGCTCTTTAAATTCATGCTTTTTACTTTTAATTATAATTTAAATTTTTATTTTTTATTTTAATTGCTCTTTAATTTCATCGTAAGTAGATGCTAAGATTAACTAGTAGATCTTAGTACCAAGTTTATCTTTATGCATCTTTTAATTTCCACTTTTTATTTATAATTTTATTTTCTAACTATAATTTTATTTTTAAATTTTTTTTATAAATATTAAAAATTTTAAAACTAAAATACTGCCTTCTCTGTAGATTTGATCTGACTCACTACTTACTACCTACTTTTAATTGATTTAAGAAGTTAGAATTAAATTGATAAACATGATGTCTTAATGACAATACCGTGCTCTTATCAAGTTTTTTACGCCATTATCGGAAGGGCATGAGTATTAATTTTTTTTGATTTTTTTGATTTTTTTATAAATTAAATATAAATAAATTTTTATTTCTCTATAAATACTGCTTACTAACTTTTTTTTTTATAGAAAAAAAAGTAAAAAAAAATTAGGGCAAGGAAGCCTTCAATTTTGCTTGGTGAGATCAACAATAACCCTAGATCTCATTTTATTTTAATTTTATTTTTAAATTAATCTAAAAAAATATCCACTTAAACCTAATTAAAAGCTTCTTAACAATATTAGAAATCCTAATTATTTAGAGCATCCATCATATTAGATTTAGTTTTATTTTTATTTTCTTTTGGTGATTGCTGGAGGCAAGGTAAGCTTCTCAAAATTTAATTAGTTGCATATATCTAGTTTAAATTGTATAGAACCCCTTGGTTGAAAATATTTTTTTATGCATATTCATATTAAACCAAATTAAGGGCATAATCCATTAAACAATATAAGGTGGGGATTTAATCACCCTTTCTTGGCTTACGAACAACCAACTAGCATCCTGCATTGATCTAAGTCTTTAAAATTAAAATCAGTTAGACATCGGCCCTAGGAACTACAGCTTATTAGGATAAGAAATTCTAAAAGTTGGATCAGATTAGGGTTAGTCATTTCGATTTGTGTCTAAGGAAAGTAGTTTGGGGATGATTGGGCCCAAAGAAAGATAGTTTATAATTGATTTCATTAACTTATTTGGACAAGCACAATTGGTGTCTAAGGTAAGCAGTGGAGGGACTCCCACTAATCTTACACTTACCTGGACAGTTGATTGACTGATTTTACACTTGGAGGGCTTAAAGATGATCTTGGTATTTAGAAGCTATCTAGATTTAGGACAACCCTTAGTTAAGATTATTTGCTTAATCTGATTGCTAACCAATATTAAACGTAATTAAACCCTAATTCTTCTCTCTCTTCTTAGCTCTAGGACTCCTTAGGACCTCTTCTTTAGAACTGTTCTTTCTTTCTTCTCCTTTTTTCTTCAAAAATAAAATAAAATAAAAATTAAATAAAATAAAATAAAATTAAATTAAATTAAATTAATAATTAATAATAAAATATATAAAATAATTAAAAATTAAAAAAAATATTTTTTAAAAAAATAATAAAAAAATTCTAAATTTTTTTTTGAACTACACGATAGCATTGCACTAGTACATAATGGTAGGAGATTATTTTTTCTGATCTAGTTGAACCCAACTATAAAACTAAATGGTTGAATCATATTAAACCCAATAATCAAATGGCTAGAAATTTTAGAGAACCACCTAGGTAGATGAAGGAATATTTTATTTCTTCCACCTATAACCCATCGACTTGTATCCGATTACTTGATATTCATGCACCCCACTATGAGGTCAAGCCGACCACAATCCAGATGCTCCCATCATTCTATGGGAACATCAATAAATACCCTTATAAGCATCTGGATAAATTTTTTGAAATCTATTTTATGGTTAAAATTCAAAATTTAACTGATGATGCCCTTAGACTAATCTTATTCTCCTTTTCATTAAAAGACAAAGCCAAGTATTGGCTTGGCATAATAGGGAGACCAATCCAAACTTAGGCTGAATTGCAAAGTAAATTTCTTAAGAAATTTTGTCCCATAGACAGAACCAACACCATGAGATGAGCTATCACTAGATTTGCTCAGCTTTCAGGAGAACAAATTCATGAGTCATGGAAGAGACTTAAGAAACTTCTTAGAAAATGCCCACATCATTGTCTATCTAAGTGGCAAATAGTTCAAGCTTTCTATAAGGGTTTAGGAGATCAATATAGATAAATGGTTGATGCATCTTGTGGAGGTGCATTTATGAATAAAAGTGAGGATGAAGCCTATATTTTGTTTGAAACCTTGAGTGAAAACTCAATCAATCATGTTTTGTTATCCTTCTACCAAAAGTGGGCAGGAATCTATAATCTAGAATTTAGTTTTAAGACTGATTTGAATTTAATAAATAAAGTGGACCTTCTTGCCTAGAAATTATACCAACTCCTAATCCTAGGTCAACAATCTCCTGCACAGTTCACATCACCCTCTAATTATCAAGAGATTTGTTCCATTTGTGCTAGCCCAACCCATATGTGAGTGAATGTCCTATGGCTGCATAATTTTCACCTTTTATCCAAGAACATGTCCAAGCTGCTTAAGGCTACTCCAAGCCGATTAATGACTCTTTTTCAAATATATATAACCTAGATTGGAGTAACCACTCTAATTTTCCTTGGATACCCTAATAGACTCAAGCTCAGATCAAATATTAAAATTATGCCTATAATCAGGGTCAGCCTAGTCAATTTATCCAGCCATCAAATTATAATCAACCATCATCTCCACCTCCTCAACAGATCAATCTAACTGACGATAGATTTAATCAACTTCAATAATTGATTCTGACTCAACAATAATCCATTATCAAGCTATAAGTATAAATAGGACGATTAGTTGAGTCTAACATGAGGAGAGAACTATGTCAACTATCAAGCTAAACGATTTTTATAAACAATCCATGTATTGTCCACCAATCATCTAGACCAAGTCATCAATCTAATGTTCCACTTAAGAATCCTCGCTTAGAAAATGCCAAAGTAATTTTTGAACTTAAAAGTTATAGGATTATTATGGATCCATACCAAGACCAGGTGAGAGAGGTGAGAGAGGTGAGAGAGGCTAGTACTGATGCTAGCCAAAATAAAAATTTTGAAGAATAGATTAGTACTGAAGCTAACTATATAGAAGAACCTGTTCTCGGATCTAGTAGTGATGCTTGTTCCAATTTAAATGAGATAAACATAGAGAAAAAGCAAATAGATGATTTATCCGAGATCTATAAACCTGAAGTCATGTTCCCTTCAATTGTAGAAGCCAGTTCTTCTTATAAAAATCAAGAGCCATGTAATGAAGTGTCAAAGAAAGATCATATTAATTTACCTCCATAATTAAACCTATCTTTAGCCACCCTTCCAATACCCATTGCATCAAATTTAACTCCTAATCCAAAAACTCAATTTATGAGTATTTTAAAAGATTAAATAGGAGAAATTCTTGACAAACAAGGTTCTGAGAATGGGGTCACGAACTATGTTTCCAAAATTAATAATGAATATATTAATAAAGGGATTACAAACTATCTTTCTAAGATTGGCAATCCAAAACCATTGAAATTTATCAATATAATTTTTGATACAAGATACGTAAGTTGCCTCATGTCTGGCTGAAGATGGTAAACTTAGTACTTGTTGGAAGGTAACCTAATTTATCTTTCATCTAATTTATCTTTTTAGTTGATTTTCCTTTTAGAATAATTTGAATAAATTGGAGGAAGAGTCAAATTTTAATTAAACACATTAAGTCAGATGTATTCTTTCTTATTTTTTATTACACCCTTTATTTCTTCTTCTTCATTAAGGATAATGTCGATTATGTTGGTGGGGAGAATAATAAAAATTTTAAAATTTTTTTTAGTCCTCAAAGAAGTTAGTATTTAGTATTTAGACACTTGATTACTCTTAAGAATCGAGTTGAACTAAGCATTTTTTAAAAAAAATTAATGCATAGATTAGAGAATTTATGAGATATTGAGGAACCATGTATTAAGAAACTCCATAAAGAGTTAAATCTAAAACATATAACTTTTTTGAGCATTTCTAATTTTTCTACCAGCATCAAAGAAAAGTCTAATTTTTATGAGCTTGTGTAGGATAATTATACATTTCTTCATATTAAAAAAAATTACTCTTAAAAAATAAAATAGTTTCTAAGTACTTCTCATCGAGTAACTAGGCCTCTTTGCCTAAGCAAGTATTGAGTTTTGTATCAAAAGATGAAAAGGATGAAGAAGCTCATTGTAAAGCTAGTCTTAACTCATAGCTTGTTTGAATCAAGCTAGTAAGGTCGGAAAGTATTTTATACCTAATATCCTAAAGTAAACTAGTTTGGGAGTCATTAGCCCAGGACTTGCAACATCGATTAAATAGAAAGCTTAAGGAGTTAAGACACTAAATAATGGTACAATATTTATTAAAAAAATATTAATTTTCTATCAAGTAATCGGGTCCCATTTTCTAAGTAATGATATTCATATAAAAAAATGGGCAATGTGAATAAAAAAATTAATAAATGAAGGATGGAAGTAGCAATACACTTGTCCATATGAAAGTTTAGAAAATTCAGAGATTAAGGTAGGATAATTTAAAAAAAAATTAGAAAAATTGATATTTTTTGCTTAATTTTTTTATTGGTAAGTATTAATACTCCAATGACATACCTCATTTATACTCTACTGAACATCAATGACCATTTTAAAAACTATTTAGGTAAAATTCAAAACTCTAAAGTTAAAAGGTATCTAAAACTAAATTTTTTCTTTACTCAAGGACAAGCAAAGATTAAGTTGAGGGGTGTGTTAGTATCATAAATTCCATAATAAAAACATTAAGTTAATAATTAATTTATTTTTATTTTTAAAAATTAATAATTAATTTAAATATGTATTTAAAAAATTAATTTTTTAATTAAAATATTAATTATAAAATAATAAAAATAAAAAAAATATATATTATTATCAATTAAAGGAGCTTATATTTTTTATCATAATAAAATAAATTTAAAGCAAAATAGAGTTAAAATGGATCTAGTATGAATTTTTAAAGAAAAAAAGAAAAGAAAAATGGCTCAGCCGGCTCATCAAGCCAAACCGATGAGCCAAGCCAAGCCATGCACTAGCAAGCCCCAAGCTAGCCAAGCCACCTTGTAAGCTGCTGACATCAGCATGATGTCAGTTATCGTGGCACATGGTAGACCTTTAAGCGAGGACATTCTAGTAATTTTGCAGGTCAAACGTGCGCTGATTAGTTGCAGCTTTCGGTACGCTCGAGTTATGGTGGTTCATGGGCATAGTTTTGCATGATCTAATGGCTAAGGTTGATTCCGATCCAAATCCAATAGTGGTGGTGTTTTTCGATCCAACGATCATGAGCTCTCCTAGCGATGATCCAACGGTCAGATCTTCTTCAAAAGTTGATCCAACGGCTATTATAGGCTCCCGATGCTGATTCAATGATCTAGAGCTTTATCTAATAGTTAGATTTCCTCCATCATGCATGATCGAATGGCCAGAATCAAATCCAACTCGATCTAGGCTTATACACACTAGTTTTTGGCATTTTTTGAGACTATTTGATCTAGATCTAACGGCCAGACTACACCAGAAGAGCAGAACTCGATCCAGAAACTCTTTTAATCCAATTTTCACCAAGATTTTACTATTTTGTCCATTAAAACTCCTCTATAGTCTCATATTACCTACAAAGAAGATCTCCAGCCCTCCTAACTCTATTTAAAAGACTTCGGGCCAATAAAATCATTGATCTTCAGTTATGGAAAAGCTATGGTCTAGGGTGGAAGCCATACTTGGGTTAGAGGCTACTTCAAGGCAATGGATGCCATGAAGAAAAGCTATCTTCTATGCCATCTTCATGCCGACGTCGATCCAAGATTGAGATCATCTTTTAATTTTTTTTAAATTTTATGTATTTAATTCCTTAAATTTTAATTAATGCAAATTTTATTTTTATGCAATTTAAATTTATGCTTTTTATTTTTAATTATAATTTAAATTCCTATTCTTTATTTTAATTGCCCTCTTATTTCATCGCAAGTAGATGCTAAGATCTAACTAATAGATCTTAGTACCAAGTTTATCTTTATGCACCTTTTAATTTTTACTTTTTATTTATAATTTTATTTTCTATCTTTAATTTTACTTTTAAAAATTTTTTATTTTCTTTATAAAAATCAAAGATTTTAAAATTAAAACACTGCCTTCTCTATGGATTTGACCTGACTCACTACTTACTACCTACTTTCAATTGATTTAAGAAGTCGAAATTAAATTGATAAACATGGTATCTTAACAACAACATCATACTCTTATCAGTTTGCAAGCTGTAAAGGTCCGTCTATAAACTTTAGCAAGCATCTCAGAGTTGGAATACTCATTTCAATGATGTAATCAAATTATTTTGATTTTATCAAGAACAAGAAGGAACCCTATGTGTTCAAAAAGATCTGTAGGAGTGCTATTGTCTTCCTCATATTAGACATAGATGACATCCTTCTAATTGAAAATGATATTTTCATGTTGACCTTGATCAAAGTATGGTTGTCTAAGAAGTTTTCTATGAAAGACTTAGGAGAAGCATCCTTTATTTTAGGGATTAAGGTCTATAAAGATAGACCAAAGTGGATGCTCGGTCTTTCACAGAAGATGTACATAGAGGACGTGCTGAAGAGGTTCAGCATGGAGAACTCCAAGAGGAGACTTGTGCCTTTCAGATATGGCATTCATCTCTCCAAGAAGATATGCCTCAACACACCGGAGGAGATTGAATGCATGAGCAAGATCCTTTATGCTTCAACAATAGGGAGCCTCATGTGTGTCATGCTATGTACATGACCTAATATCCCCTATGCTATGAGTGTCACTTGTAGGTATCAATCGAATCCAAGCAAAGAGTACTAAACTTCTGTGAAATGTATCCTTAAATACTTGAGAAGAACTAAGGATATGTTTATGGTCTTTAGTAATAGAGAACTCCAGGTGTAGGATTATACAGACTCAGACTTTATGTCTGACATTGATGGTTGAAAGTCGATATCAAATAGTCTATTCTTTTACAATGGTGGTGCTATTTGCTGAAAGAGTTCTAAGCAGATAGTGATAGTAGATTCCATAATGGAAGCAGAGTACATCATTGCCTCAGAAGCTGCAAAGAAAACATTCTAGTTCAAAAAGTTTGTTGCAGAGCTCAGAGTGATACCATCTGATGCCATCCCTCTATACTGCAACAATAATGGTGCCATCGCTCTAGCTAAGGAGTCGAGGTCTCATCAGAAGTCCTAGCACATTAAGCGATGGTTCCACCTCATCCGTGATTATCTCAAGAAGGGATACATCAAGGTCAACAATGTTGATATCGTGGATAATGCGGCTGACCCACTGACAAAACATTTGAGCCAACAAAAAATAGAAGCCCAACTTGAGAAGATGAAACTTAGATTTGTAGCCAATTGGCTTTAGGTCAAGTGAGAATTTGTTAGATGTATATCCTAGAAGATAGATTAGCTGACACTTGTAAATACTTTCTAAGGATAATTTTATAATTTTAACTTATTATTAATAAAATAGGTTATTTTTTTATAATCATATTTATGTACTAAGTATCTATGATATATCTATTAAGTTAATGAGTATGATAACACATATTCTCAGGAGTTGAGAATTTAATATATGTGTTGTTATAAATAACTCATAAACTGCTCCCGATTATAGGATCATCACATGGATGGTAATCAATCTAAAAGATTGGTGTACGATCACTTTTCTAGAATAGATTTATCTTGAATCTATGGTATGGAGATACCAGAGTGAGAGTACAGATTCTTGTTGAGAATAAAAGTATCGAGTGTGACCACCTTGAGCAGTCATAAAGAAATCTATCTTTTCGTCGATGACTAAATTAATGCTATAGTTGTGCATCTAATTCTTTGACTTGTGGTGTATCGATGGTTCACCTTGAGGGTGTTATAGTTTGACTACACCATAACTTGGTCTTCTAGCCATTTGGAACCTTGAGATGTATGTTGGCTATAGCATGTTTATTATAGGAATTGGATTGCACCAAGATGGGATCTATCAATCTCGGTAGAGGAGTAGTCATATGATGATCATGAGATTGAGTCCTAAAGCCCATGGCCATGGCAGTGTAAAATAATAGAAAGAAGTTTCTATTAGAATTTTACATCGAATTTGAATCGAATGATTTAATTATATGATAGGCATTGGGTCTGACGAGTTCATCTTGACCTAGATCTAGTTTAGACTCATGATAGAAGAACCCAATCACATAGTTGGCTGCCTTGAGAGGTTGGTATTCAATTTTGATGGGTTGCCACCATATACTGCTAGGTGTCACTGATAGATTTTGGGATCAATTAGAATTATCTCGATGATTAATGATTCCAATTGGATAAATTAGAAAGAGTTTTGGTCCATCAAAAGATGTTTCGATGATGTCGATGATGGAGATCGTGACATGTCCCATTATCATATAGAATTGAACCTAACTGGATCACACAAATAAAGGTTTAGATCTTGATGTCATTAATTAGGCTCACACGGTCTAATTTATTTGAATTATATCTAATTAGGTTCAAGAAAATCATGCTAGCATTCGATTGGACCTAACTTTCTCCTCATATGGATTTCCTAATTAGTCTGAACTCAGTCAAATTTGATTTGGCTCATTCAGGAACCCTATATGGATTTGTTCTAGTCTGACTGGATCTTGTCTTAGTCAAATTAGGCCTTGTCCTGGTCTGATCAGGCCTTGTCCTGGCCTCAGATGGAGAGGATCAGGACAACCCCAACTTTGACTTGCTCTTAGCAAGAAAGAATGGATAAGGGGCATGCAGCCCTTAGAATTTCTCTTGGGGCATGTGCTCTAGATGATTTTTGGAGAGAGAGAGGGTGCATGCCCCATCCTGGCATGCACGCCTTATGGATAAGCTTTAGGAAGTTAGGAGGTTGCCTATTCAAATTAGTTTGAATGGGTCAAATGAGTCTGAAATAGTTCAAACTTAGGAGAGAGATTATCGGCGTCAAGTACTTTATCCAGATAAGATGGTGCACTTTATTATGGGATTTTGTGCAACAAAAACCCATGGGAAATTAGAAGGGGGTGTGGGGACTAAAGGAGAGTCCTTCTGCTTTAAGCAAATTAGCCTAGTCAATTGCTTAAAGCTCTAGGACTCTTTGGTTTCCTATTTTCTCTATAAATAGGAACTCTGGCCAAAGAGTTTGGCCATTCAAAATCTCATGCCTAGACTCTCTCCTTTCCTCCATGCCTCCTCTCCGACCTCTTCTCCCTCTTCTCCACACCTAAGTGTTGGGCTGATCATCATTCTGAGCATTGAGGTGCTGATAGTGCAAGTCCATGTCAAGGAATCTCCAATCGTGTGTCGATCGGATTGCTGCCAGAGATCAGATCGAAGACAACCCAAGAAGATCTAGGTTTTGATTTTGTGAGATCAGATCCAGAAGAGAGGACCTCTAGATTTGACATAAGTGGATGCTAGTAAAGGCCAAGCACGTGTGTAGCTCAAGTCGAATCTCAGACAGCATTCAGATCATCAAAATGAGTGAATAGTTCACTCAAATCAGGTGGTATTTGAAACCTAAATTTTGCATTTTTGTTTCAAATCTATGTAATCAGATCTTAGAACTCTCAGATCAACAAAAGAAAAATTTTAAATTTTGCTGCTTAACCTGATTCGATCAAATCGATTCTGTAGTTCCTTTAGAAGCATCCAACATCCTAGGGATGAAGATCTATAGAGATAGATCTAGAAGGATGCTTGGACTATCCCAATATATGTACATTTATACCATGCTAAAAAGATTTAGCATGGAGAATTCTAAGAAGGGTATGTTCCAATAGATCGTGAAATTTTTCACTCAAAGAGGGATTGTCTGACAACACCGCAAGGAAGAGAACACATGAGTAGAATCCCATATGCCTCAGCAGTGGAATCTATCATATACAGCATGACATATATGAGATTAGATGTAGCACACTCACTAGAGATAGTAAGCAGATACTAGTCTGATCTAGATGAGAACCACTGAAAGGTTGTAAATATAATCCTTAAGTATTTGAAAAATACTAAGAACTAGAGGCTCATATATGGAGATGCTAACATAAAACTCATGGGATACATTGATTTCAATTTTCAGTCAGATCATGATGACAATAAGAGTGTGTCAGATTATGTTTTTACCTTAAATGATGGAGCAATCTGCTAAAAAAATTTAAAACAATACACTGTAGCCGATTTTGTTTGCGAGGCAGAATACATCATGGCATTTGATGTTGCTAAGGAGGCTGTGTGGTTGTGAAAGTTCATCAGCAAGCAAGTAGTGACATCCTTTGTTGATGGTGCAGTCCTTCTGCATTATGATAGTACTAGAGCTATAGCCCAAGCTAAAAAATCAAAGACACACCATAGTATTGTAGTCCACAAGGTTCCAGGCATCACCTAGCTCTGATACCAAATTGTAGACCCATGATATCGCATGAATGCCAATCATCCTTGACATCACAAGCACCCCGATACCATATTGCAGAAGCTCCTAATCTTTAGCGTAGACCTAAAGGAACCTATGACGTTCTTTATGGGTAGCACACCACCGATCCTCCACCTGGATCTATGATGGGGCGCCTCCCTCCTTGGGCTTGAGGGAAACGCCCCCTTCTTTAGGGCTTCTTCAAGAACCCTAGAGCGGCAACTCTAGAGAGAAGAGAAGAAGGAAGTTGAGGGAGAAAAGGTCTGTATTGATTCCAATATTGAAAACCCTAATACAACCTATGCATTTATACATAGCCATTAGGCTCGACCAAAAAAACTCCCCGGCTAACCCAATACATGAAAGCACTCACCGAGCCCATGTACACCCATGTCTTCCATGCTCTCATCCTCTGGATCTAGACTCGATCCATACATGAATTAGCCCCTTTAAGACCTCTCAAACTAAGCCTTAAGACCCCAAGGATCATTCCAGACCCTAGCCCAAAATAGACCCTTGCGTAACTCTGCCTACGCACTGAGCCGGCTCAGTCTCAGCACTGAGCAGGCTAAGTTCTATTGGGTCAGCTCAGTCTGAAACTAAGCCGACCCAATCCTGTGTCATGCCAGCAGTTTCAAACGTGCAGCTCTCTGTTTTGTCTATGCACTAAGACTTAGCCGACCTAGTTTTAGATTGAGCTGGCTAACCTACAGAAAATTTTCTTTCTGTAGTCTTGATTTTCTAACTTTGGATTCTTGCTTCATCTTGTGTCCTAGATTTCTAAAGCACCAACCAATCTCCTAGAATCCCTAGAGCGAACCCCCTGACTCCTCCCGTGGCCTCCCAAGACTTGGGAGCACCACAAATCGTCACAATCTCCACCTTGGTGCCCCAAGCCTTGGCAAAACCCTCGTTAATGACCTCCTACACGATCCCACTATCCCTGCGCACTCAATAGCCCCTGTGCAAGTATCATCTTTCCAATCCTCTTCAGTTATTGTGCACCCTTGAGGTCTTTGGGATGACCGCCTCCACCACTGAAGACTTGTGCTTGCTTTTTGGCACCATCCTAGTATTGTAGGATCCTTTCTACTTAGCAGCTGCATCACTTTTTCTAAATTTTTCTAGAGAACCTACAATATTTCTATACTAGCACATGCTGTACCACCTGACATGATCTTCTCAGAGCTATGTCTGTCCACCTGCACACGCCGCTCCACCTAAAACTGTGCATCATCAATGCTCTGAACTCATGCCAAATTTTCTCTCCACTTATGAAGCCACCACTATAGAGCTCCACCTATATCCAAAGTTCATCTGATACCATAGAAGCCAACTCTATCATCGAGTCCCTCAAGGCCAACCACTCAATGTTGTACTGCTGAGCCTGCTGCTGCACCTCGAACACCATCGCTGCCCCTTTGAACCCTCCACACTCTGTGGCCCTCTTTGAAGCCATTTTAGATACTCACAAGTGGAATCAAGGAAAGAAGCACCTTCAGAATAAGGTGGAATCAGATTCAAAGCAAGGCTGGTAGCAAAGGGATACTCATAAAGGGAAGGGATTGACTACATAGAAATTTTTTCTCCTACGGTGCGTCATACATCTATTCGAGTTTTGCTGTCACTGGTGGCATAGCATAACGTAGAATTGGAATAGATGGATGTGAAGATGGCCTTCCTTCATGAGACTTTGGAGAAAAGAATCTACATGAAGCAGCCAGATGGTTTCACGGAGATGGGACAGGAAGAAAAGATGTGTTTACTCAGAAAGTCTTTGTATGCCTTGATGAAGGGAAATCTTGATTTTTTGGATCAGGTTTATTCAGATCTGATCGGATCAAGAGATATATTTTAAAATTTTTTTTCTTTGATCCTAATCAGATCTAAAATATTTCAGATCTGATCCTTATTATTTTAATAATAAAAATAAAATCTAAATAAATTAAATCAAATTTAATTTATCTTAATATAGGGTAATCCTATTACCCGTTGATGATCCTATAAGCAGCGGAACATTCTGGATCTAGACATGCAAGTGCCTGACCTCTATCAGTATCCACTCAGGTTGGATCTGGAGATCCTGTTCTTCTCTATAACGTCTCCAAAAATAAGATCTGGAGGATCTTCAAAATACCTTTTGAAGATCAGTAGTTGTCCTTTGCAGCAGTGCAGCCTTCTAGCTTTTTGTCGTCTTTCTCTCATCTGGATTGCACCAACTAAGATCCAAATTCTTTTTAGATGTGGAGAGGAGAGGGAGAAGTAGAACTTGGCATGGAGGAGGAAGAGAGAGGAAGCCTTGGGGCATGGAGAACTCTTTTCTCAGATTTCAGATATTCTTTGAGTTGGGTGCAGGGTCTTATTTATAGACTATGCGTGATCCAACTCCTCTTCTTCCCAATCAATCACAATCCTTTATAAAATCAGATCTAAATCTGATTGGTGGGAATAGAGTCCCTTGGATTCCTCCTTAGATGGTGCCTAAGACCAGTCAAACTTGGTTCTTAGGAGAAGTCTAATCGAAATCCAAAAAGAATATGGAGTCCCTATCCAACGGGGACTCCTGGGCTCCTCCAGCTTGGGCACACGCCAAGGGTGGCATGCACCCTCCTCTTTGTCAGGTTCTGGCAGGAGGATAGGCTCCCACTAGCTCTCCAATAGGTGCATGACATGTGGACAGAACTCAAAGTGTCAATGGTCAATATTTGACCATCAAAGGTCAACTTTTGACCAAAGTCAAAAGATGAGAAATGGTAGGTGACCAAAAATGGCAGGTATTATCTTACAAAATAAGACAACCCTTTTTGAATTGGACAAGCTTCAGTCAGACAAAGTGAAGGCCTCTGATCAAGCACAAACTCCTTTGGCTCAGTCAGGATAACTATTTATGATAGTAAAAGAAGAACGTTAGGTTCAATCGAGTGCTAGCACGATTTTCTTGAACCTAATTGAATCTCATTCAGATCAATTGAACTAGATCAGTTCAATTGATGATCACCAGATTCAAACCCTTGTTTGTGTGACCCAGTTAGGTTCAGTTCTGTATGGTAATGGGATATGTCATGATCTCTATCATCGACATCATCGAAACTCCTTTCGATGGATCAGAACTCTTCTGATTCGAACAGCTAGAATGATCGATCATCTAAATCATTCTAATTGCTCCCAAAATCCACCAGTGACACCTAGCAGTATATGGTGGCAACCCATCAGAGCTGAATGTGAACCTCTTGGTGCAGCTACCTGTGTGATTAAGTTCTTCTATCTTGAGCCCCGATCAGATTAGGGTTAAGGTGAACTCGTCAAACCCTAGTCTCTGTCATATGATGTAATCATTCGATTCAAGTCCGATGTGAAAATCTAAATAGAAACTCTTTCTATTATTTCACTCTACCATGGCCATGGGCTTCTGGACTTGATTCTCATGATCATCATAGGGCTGCTCCTCGACCACCGAGGTAGATAGATTCCATCTTGATGCAATCCAGTTCCTACAATGAACATGCTATAGCCAACATACACCTCAGGGTTCCATATGGCTAGGAGACCGAGTAATGGTGTAGTCAAACTATAACACCCTCAAGGTGAACTACCGATGCATCTCAGGTCAAAGAACCAGACACACGACTGCAGCATCGAGTCAGTCATTGACGAGAAGGTAGACTTCCTAATGACTACTCGAGGTGGTCACGCTCAGTGCCCTCGTTCTCTAACGAGTACCTATACTCTCGCTTCGGTGTCTCCACACCATAGACTCAAGACTCATCTACTAAAGAAAAATGATTGTACACCAACCTTCTGGATCAATCACCATCCTCGTGATGATCCTATGGTCGGGAGCATTTTATGAGTTAATAATGATTATTCATGTCTTAAATTTTCAACTCTTGAAAATATGAATTATCATTACCATTAACTCAAAGAATGTATCACAGATACTAAATACACATATGTGATAGAAAATAATCTATTTTATTGATTTTAGTCAAAATTATAATTTTGCCCTTAGAAGTGTATTACAAGTGTTAGCCAATTCTGACTTTTAGGGCACATATATCTAACACTTGAAACAATCTCCTCATCAGTAGTATCAAAGGTTTGATAGCTTTATCTTGAGCCTAGGTTTCAGTAGATGTGAGCATGATTGTTGTGTCTACATCAAGGATTTAGATAAGGAGGATGCCCTGTACCTATTATTGTATGTAGATGATATGCTCATAGCCAGTTGAAGCATGGATGCTATGAAAAGATTTAAAAGGGCATTATCATCTGAATTTGAGATGAAAAATTTGGGTCCAGCTGAGAAAATTCTTGGATTAGAGATTTGCAGAGATAGGTGCAAAGGAGTGCTCCATTTATCACAAGAAAAATATGTCTAGAAGATTCTAGAGAGGTTTGTGATGTAGAAGGCCAAACCTATAGAGATACCATTGCCGAGCCATATGTCTCTCTCCAAGTTACGGTGCTCCTAGTTAGAAGAGGAGAGAGAGTACATGAAATGAGTTCATTATGCAAATGCTATGGGCAGTGTGATGTACACTATAGTATGCTGTAGATCAGATATAGCACATGCTGTGAGCATGGTTAGGAGATACGTGGCTAACCTTAGGAAGAAATACTGGAAAGCATTAAAATGGATATTGAGATATCTGCATGGAATAAGAGATTATGGTTTGGTGTTTGGTGGGAAGTCGAAAGGATTCGGAGAATAATCTATGAAGATGTATGAAGATTTAGATCCCTTGAAAGGGTTTGTTAATGCAAATTATGCTAGTGATCTTGATACAAGAAGGTCTACTACTGGATACCTCTTTTGTGTATATGGTGGACCAGTGTCTTGTAGAATCCTTCAGCTAATCACGGCCTTGTCTACCATGGACGTCGAGTACATTAGGATAATGGAGATTGCAAAGGAAGCCCTTCAGCTTAAGAGGCCGATTGATGAGTTGGGGGTAGAGCAGAGCAAGGTTACACTATTCAGTAATAGTCAGAGTGCTCTATTGTTGGCATAGAATTCAGTCTATCATGCACGCACAAAGTATATAGACGTCAGGTACCATAGGATCAGAGAGCTGATAGAGGAAGATGAAGTAGAACTGATGAAGATTCATACCAAGAAGAATCAGTCTGATGCACTCAAGAAAGTACTCCCTAGAGACAGCTTTTAGAGATGTGTGGCACGGATGGGTCTATTGAGAAGAGATGAGTTCATAAGGACTTGGATGCACCAAGGTGGAGAATGTAAGCTCAGAAGTGGCACTCCTAAATCTTGAAAACACAAGAAGATAGGTCATGAAAAGATGGGAGCAAGTCGGAAGAAGAATCAGTCTCAATAGTAAAGTTCAAAAATTGGGTTAGCTCACTCTGAGATTGAGCCAACTCAGTTAGGAATCGGATTGACTCAGTTCAGGACTAGATTGGCTAGATCTTAGAGAAAAATTTAGATAGAAAGCAGCATTTTTGGACTCTTGGCATGGTACACAACTGGGTTGGCTCAGTTTGGAACTGAGCCGACCTAGTCATAGGTTAGTTGGCACAGTCTGAAACTGGGCCGACTCAATTTTCATGGGTTATTGTTTTGTATATGTAGGTTGTTTGAGTTTGGAGAGTTTTTTTATGAGATTGGGCTTGACCCTTTATCAAGTATATATACTGAAAACATGTCAACATTGTAAGAAGTGCTGAAATATACTAAATAAAAGCTCTTTTCTTTCAAAAATCACTTTCTCCCTTTTTTTCTATTCCTTAATTTATTTGATCGTGCTTTTGTAGAGATCTCTAAGAAGTACTTCCTTGATTGCTTGGTTAATCACCGACGGCCATGTCGATTCATGTGGGAAGAGCACATATTCCCAACATATTATCATCGGCAATGTTTCAAGCATCACCTAGCCCTGATACCAAATTATAGATCCATGATATCGCTCGAATGCCAATCATTCTTGACATCATAAGCACTCTGATACCATGTTGTGGAAGCTCCTAGTCTTTAGCATAGATCTAAAGAAATCTGTGACATTCTCTATGGGTAGCGTACTACCGATCCTCCACCTAGATCTGTGATGGGGCGCCTCCCTCCTTGGGCTTGAGGGAGACGCTTCCCTTCTCTAGGGCTTCAACAAGAATCCTAGGGTAGCAACTCTAGAGAGAAGAGAAGAAAAGAGTTGAGGGAGAAAAGGTTTGTATTGATTCCCACCTTGAAAACCCTAATACAACCTATGTATTTATACATAGCCATTAGGCCCGACCAAAAAACTTCCCGACTAACCCAATACATGAAAGCACTCACCGAGCCTATATACACCCATGTCTCCCATGCTCTCATCCTCTGGATCTAGACCCAACCCATACATGAATTAGCCTCCTTAAGACCTTTCAAACTAGGACTTAAGATCCCTAGGATCATCCCAGACCCTAGCCCAAAACAGACCCTCGTGTAACTCTGCCCATGCACTGAGCCAGCTTAGTCTTAGCACTGAGCCGACTAAGTTCCACTGGGTTGGCTCAGTCTGTAACTGAGCCGGCCCAGTCTGAAATTGAGCCAGCCTAGTCCTGATCATGCCAGTAGTTTCGAATGTGCAGCTCTCTATTTTGCCTGTGCACTGAGACTTAGCCGATCCAACTTTGGACTGAGCCGACTAACTTGCAGAAAATCTTCTTTCTAAAGTCTTGATTTTTTGACTTTGATTTCTTGCTTTGTCTTGTGTCCCAGATCTTTGAAGTACCAACGAAGTTCTTAGAATCCTCGGAGCCAACCCCCTGACTCCTTCCATGGCCTTCCAAGGCTTGGGAGCACCATAAATCCTCACACATAGGATTAAGCACATTCTGCATTGCTATCTCCTTGTTTGGAAAATTATGGATCAAGGTGACGTCGAGCTTCAGAAGATTGATAGAAAGGAGAACTTGATTGATCCATTTACTAAAACCCTCAGAATGAAGAAGTTTGACGAATACAAGTGGAAGATGGGTATTCGATATTATTTTGATTGTCTTTAGTCTAAGTCAAAGTTGTTAAGAAATGTGTTCTAAAGTCAATCATCTAAGCTATAGATGATTATGCTCCTCATGTAATTTATATATAATTATCAATTAAAAAAAATTATTTGGCTTATTCATCAAAAATTATCTATCTTCCTTAAATGAACTCCTGTATTATTGTAAAATCTTTAGAACCACTATCAATCAATAAAGAAGGATTTATCGGATGGTTCTTAAAATTATTCAGGACCAAATGATAGGTTATTAATTATGATGATAATTTATCGAGTATAGATTGCTGTGTGCTATATGCATTAGTTGTTCTCATAACTAATTAAAGGAATATGCCCTACAAGCCAATCAAAATATATATTTTGATGGATTATTCTTTTGTCTTGCAGACTCATGTAATGACATTTTTATAAATAAATAAAGGCATTTGTATTTCATCATATGTTGTGTCTTATTTTTTAAGATTATGATGAACCCCATAGATTAGGGCTATGATTTTAGGTTATGGTGAGATCATATCTATGAGATCTAAAATCTTAAAATCCTAATCTAAAATATTCCTAATCGATGGAACATTGAGTTGCGAATCAATGTTTCCAAAAAGACTAGCACATTCTATGTATGCTCAATAGAGAGAGTGACTGATCTCACATCATTTATATGAGACACTAATATAAGGATATGGGTGCTCATTAGAGAATGAGTTCACTAAATTTATCTAACTTAAGAACATCTAATGGAGTCTTATCTATTTGTCAATAGATGATTCTCGTAGTGGGAGTTGTGTATGTAATACTCTGACCTAAGACTGCCATAGAACCTTATCTATATGAATCCATATTTTGGTTCATACTCATCCATGACTTAGTTATATATGGGATGTATTGGATATAGTGGATTTCATATGAAGGTTGTGAGTAGGTCAACATTGAATTGATTACTCCTAATAAGAGAAGATCACATCCTACTTACTTCAATCAAATGATGATTCAAAGAGTCTTTAATCAAAGCATGATGAACATTATAAATGATTTCTAATGTTGTATTAATTAAATCATCATTATAAGATTGAGAGAAATATAAATATAATATTGGATTTGACATGATTCCATATCCAGAGTCATATTCGGGATGCAAGGTGATCGCAAGATCGAATTACATGGTAACTTTCAATTGAAGGATATTTTTGGTATTTCTATAAAAATTTTATATCTTCCAAATATACATGATACATTACTTGACATCAATCATGTCTTGTGAGTTTGATCAAATTAAAGAGTTTAATTTGATCACTAATTAGAAAGGGTTCTGATTGTTCGAATTAGGTCAGCCTGAATTGAGCTAAATTAGTTTGATTGATTTCTAATCTAATTTGATCAAATCACATCCAGACCCACTATTGGCTAGATGTGGAATCTAATATATCATACACAAAGAGAATTGATCATGGGTCTAATTGAATTGGATCATGTTTGCAAGTTGAACATGCTAGCATGTGTTGCAAATCCTAACTCCTACATTTGAATTAGATTTGAATTTGGTTCGAATTTGAGCTAATTAAATCCAATTTAAACCAAATTAGATTTGGATTCCTAATTGGGTTGACGACTAGCTAGTTGACCAAGGAATTAGGTGCCTCTCATCAACATCCCATGCACCAGAGTGTCTCTCTCTTGGCATGTGGGGAATGTTATATGCGCTAGGGACGTGTGGTGCATGATGAAAGATGGCGCCAACATCCAAGCCTTATCCAATTATTTTTTCATGTAACTTTTTTATGGTGTGGACTTCAGAATAGAAGGAGGTGTAGAAGAGTCCTGCTTGGAAAACTCCTCTGTTGGTTATCTAAAACTTGGATAAGTTAAGCACCTTGCTGCCCCCTCCGTTGATTGGCATGGACCAAGTGTCCAAGTGGTTATGGACTCTATCTTTCTCCCATGCCAACTCTGATTGGTGCACACAATTTGGGCCATCGGATGGCCATTTAATCTGATCTTAGCCCTCGACAATTGGTTCCACCAATATATGCATCGCGACACTTTAGAAACTATGTAGAATTTTATTCGGAAGAGTCCTTCTGCTTGAAGCGAATCTTGGAACTAATTCTTCCCATTTCCATGTGTCTTAAGATTATGATGGGGCATGAGATATTATCAGAGGGCATGAGAAATTAGATCTAGTGGGGTGTGAGAAATTTAAGTGGCACCCTTACGTTCATTATAAATATGGGTGTGCACTGGGAGCCAGAGCATTCGTCCCAATCCTTTCTTTCTAACATCTTCTTCCTACTGTCCAATTTCTTTCTTCTTTTTCTTATTAAGACAAGATCTTAATAAGGACAATGAGTCTTGTTTAGGACAAGGGTCTAGGATGAAACATAAGGAAGATAAGGAGAAAAGAAAGAAAGAGAAAGGGAAGGCTAGGAGGAAGGAAGCAAGGCTAGAGAAGGTTCTGCCCAATTGAATTCTTGGAAGAAGAATTCAATTCAAGAAATTATTTGAAAAGAGAAGTTTGTGGGTTAATCAAGTCCTCATGTAGATCAACGTTGGAGGGTGAACATGTGGGCACTTGGAGGAATCCCTACGGAACCTCTGCCAAACATCAGACTTAAATTAGGGTTTAGCGATTCAAGTATTTTTCTATTCCCTAAATTTATAATATAAATGCATGTTTTATGATTTCAATTTGATAAGGATGTCCTGGGTTAGGGTTTGACTTTAGGATTTCATTTAAATTATTTTAAAATCCATGCTTCTACTTTGATCATCAAATCCTATAACCAAGTTGTATGGAGATACTGGTACGACATATAGGTAAGATGTAGAAGTATGTCTGCACTGAATATGATCAATGTAGCATTCTATTATTAAGAGTAACTAGCAAAGGCTATGGATATAAGTATCCCTCTAACCTGAGATTATCATGGTGACTTGTAAGCAACTTATTGTACTTTGATACTGGACTACCTATATTTCTAATATAGTAATGAAAGATCTCTAGGTGCAGTTAAGTACTTGTAGAATCAGTGTATGAGTTAAGATGTATTTGATCACTCTTGATTTTAAGAGAGAAAATCTCACTATATTTCAATTAAGCAAAATCTAGGTCTGAATAATCCTCGTAAGAAGTTATGAAATTTATAAGGTCGAGGCACTATATGGCCAAACTATTTGAGAACTGATAGTTAACCCAAAATCATATTGAGTATTAAGGATCAAAGGGATGAATTATATGATAACCATAGGTCAAGATTCCAAAATGTTGCTTTATATACATTTGACCTATCCAAACATTGAGTACCATTACTAGATGATCATTTTGATTGGTACAGAAATTTATTCCTGTACTACCGACTTAGGTTCAAATCTATGGGGCTACATACATAGGAGATTTCTACCTAATCAGATGCTTGATCAATAATTAAGAATCGTTTAAGGATCAAATCATCGATGCGATTGATGATTGATCAAGTGCAAGTTTTATAAGCGGATTAATTAGCAATTGATTTGCTAATTGAATTAATTCGATGGAGCATCAGGACTAAGATTGAGTCTAATTGAATTAAATTCAATTAGATTTGGTTCGACTTAATTAGGTCAAGTCTAATTAGTTTATGAGAAAACCCAAGTATAAGGAAGATCAATTTCCAATTTGATTAGGACTTGAGTGCACATAATTTTTAATTAAATTAAAATTTAAATTAGATTTAAATATAGTTTAATAAGATTTAATTAGACTCCTAGTTGGACTAGGATCATCCTTAATTAGGTTGCACAAATTTTAATTTAGATAGGTTGAGAATTAGGTTTGACCTAGTCAAATTTGGAGAGCCCAATTGGATTGGGACTCTCTTTCTTTCCTTATGCCAAGGATCCTTAGCCCCATGCCCAATATCTTTCATATTTGGTGTGAGATTTCTCATGCCAATATGTTGCCTTATGCATCCCTTGTTGTAGGTATTTGGATGAAAGTCATCCAATCAAAACATGGTAAGATTTTGAACGAGTTTCAAATCTCTAAAACTCTCTCCCTCTCTTTGGGAATTTAATCCCACGCCCCTCCTTTGTAGCTGCCCTTCTTTGTGGATTTTTTGCATGCCCTCCCTTCCTTCTTGCATGAATTATCTCATGCGAAAAGGCTAAGAGGCATCCAAGAGTTGGATGCCTCCTTGGATTCCATTTTTGACTAGGTCTTTGACCTAATCTTAACTTCCTTGGGGGTGCCTATATTCAAGGGTGGTTAGGCGTGAGAAAGGTGATTGATTCTATGGAAAAATTAGAAAAAAAGAGAGAGAGGGCATGAGAAAGTTGAGAGGAGAGGGTCTCCTCTTGTTAGGGCATGAGAAGTTTCTTTAGGACATAACCTTTATATGTCCAGTTGAGAGAAAAAGAAGTGAAGAAGAGTTCTTCTCTTGGGGTTTCTTGAGATCTTTCTTTTCTTCATGTTTTGAGAGATTAGAGAAAAGTTTCTTCTAATTTAATCCTTCTCTAGCTTTTCAACTCTTTGGTGGTCCAAGAGTTTAGAAGAAAAAAATTAGATCAATCGTTAGATGGGATCTGCAAGAAGCTAGCACCTCATGCAGATCTTCGATCATCGAACCTTCGATCGACGTAAGAGCTTCATTTGGATAACCTATAGAGGTCGAACATCCTATGCAGATTTTGTTAGATATATGTGCCCTAGAAGCCAGAATTGGCTGACACTTATAATACACTTCTAGGGGCAAAATTGTAATTTTGACTATAATTAATGAAATGGGTTATTTTCTATCACACCTGTGTATTTAGTGTCTGTGATACATCCTTTGAGTTAATGGTAATGATAATTCATATTTTCAAGAGTTGAAAATTTAAGACATGAATAATCATTATTAACTCATAAACAGCTCCTGACCATAGGATCATCACGAGGATGGTGATTGATCCGGAAGGTTGGTGTACGATCGCTTCTCTTTAGTAGATGAGTCTTGAGTCTACGGTGTGGAGACACCGGAGCGAAAGTATAGGTACTCGTTAGAGAACGAGGGCACTGAGCGTGACCACCTCGAGTAGTCATTAGGAAGTCTACCTTCTCGTCAATGACTGACTCGATGCTGCAGTAGTGTGTCTGGTTCTTTGACCTGAGATGCATCGGCAGTTCACCTTGAGGGTGTTATAGTTTGACTACACCATTACTCGGTCTCCTAGCCATATGGAACCCTGAGGTGTATGTTGGCTATAGCATGTTCATTGTAGGAACTGGATTGCATCAAGATGGGATCTATCTACCTCGGTGGTAGAGGAGTAGCCCTATGATGATCATGAGAATCAAGTCCAGAAATCCATGGCCATGGTAGAGTGAAATAATAGAAAGAGTTTCTATTTAGATTTTCACATTGGACTCGAATCGAATGATTACATCATATGACAGAGACTAGGGTTTGACGAGTTCACCTTAACCCTAATCTGATCGGGGCTCAAGATAGAAGAACTTGAATCACACAGGTAGCTGCACCAAGAGGTTCGCATTCAGCTCTGATGGGTTGCCACCATATACTGCTAGGTGTCACTGGTGGATTTTGGGAGCAATTAGAATGATTTAGATGATCGATCATTCTAGCTGTTCGAATCAGAAGAGTTCTGATCCATCGAAAGGAGTTTCGATGATGTCTATGATAGAGATCATGACATATCCCATTACCATACAGAACTGAACCTAACTGGGTCACACAAACAAGGGTTTGAATCTGGTGATCATCAATTGAACTGATCTAGTTCAATTGATCTGAATGAGATTCAATTAGGTTCAAGGAAATCGTGCTAGCACTCGATTGAACCTAACGTTCTTCTTTTACTATCATAAATAAGTTGTCCTGACTGAGCCAAAGGAGTTTGTGCTCAATCAGAGGCCTTCATATGGTCTGACTGGAGGTTGTCCAAGTCAGAATAGGTTGTCTTATTTGTAAGACATTACCTGCCATTTTTGGTCACCTGCCATTTCTTGTTCTTTGACTTTGGTCAAAAGTCTACCTTTGACTGGTCAAACGTTGACCATTGACCCTTTGACTTTTGACCACATGTCATGCACCTATTGGAGAGCTGGTGGGGGCTTGTCCCCCTGCCAGAACCTGGCAAGGAGAAGGGCGCACGCCAAGGGTGGCGTGAGCCCAAGTAGGAGGCGCCTAGGAGTCCTTGTTGGACAAGGACTCCACCTCCCTTTTGGATTCCAATCAGAGTTCTACTAAGAATCCAGTTTGACTGGTCTTAGGCACCCTCTAAGGAGGAATCCAGGGGTCTCTATTCCAACCAATCAGATTTAGATCTGATTTCACAAAGGGTTGTGATTGGTTGAGAGGAAGAGGAGTTGGATCACAAGAGGTCTATAAATAAGACCCTGCGCCCAACCCTAATTCCAATGCTATTAGACACGCCCCAAGGCTGCCTCTCCCCTCCTTCTCCATGCCATAGTCTCTTCTCCCCTTGCTCTCCACGTCCAAAAAGTGTTTTGGATTTAGGTTGGTGCGATTCAGATCAAAGGAAAGGCGATCAAAAGCAAGAAGGCTGCGCTGCTGCAAAAGGACGACTGCAGATCTTCAAAAGAGTTTTGAAGATCCTCCAGATCAGATCCAGATCTGATTTTTGGAGGTGTGATAGAGAAGAAGAGGATCTCCAGATCCAACCCGAGTGGATACCGGTAGAGGCCAGGCGCTTGCGTGGCTAAGATCCAGAACCTTCCGCTGCAATCAGGATCATCTACAGGGTAATAGGATTACCCAAATCAGGTAAATTAAATTTGATTTAATTTATCTTATTTTATTTTATTTATTAAAATAATAAGAATCAGATCTGAAACATATCAAGATCTGATTGAGATCAAGAGAAAATTTTTGAAATATATCTCTTGATCTAATCAGATCTGGACGAACCTGGACCGGGAAATCAGGATTTCCCTTCAACTGGTATCAGAGCCATGGTTCTAAATTGTTTAGATCTGATTTTAATTTTATTTTAATTAGAAAATAAAGTGATTTCAGATGTCACATGAGATGTGATCAGATCTGAAATCAGAAAAATTAAAATTAAATGATTTGGATCTAAGAACATGAAGATATGCATGACTAGTTCTAGAATAGAATAGTTCTATAGAATAGTTTTGCATGTCTTTGATTTAATCTGATTAAATCATATTTTAGATCTTCTTATTTACTATTTTTCTGATATTATAAGTGTTATAATAACATCTGATAAACAGCAAATAAAAATTATTTAATTTTAAATATCATATGAGATATGATAGATGCATGACTAGACTAGTTGTAGAATAGTTCTACATAATTGTCTAGATTAGAATTTATTTTGATTAGATCAATTTAAATCTAATTTTTTAGATTATTATGAGATAATTTAGATCTGAAAACATGCATGATTTGATACATGAGATGTATGCAAAATATGCCATGATTAGATCTAAATTTGTATATGAGATATATGATATAGATCTATAACTGTTTTGTAGATTTACATGTTCCTGATTAAGGCGTTCCTCTTGGCCGTCCGGTCATAAGAACGAAGAAGGGTTTAAAGGCCCTCTCTTCCCATTCGATGGGGTGTTCTTATGACGTGTAGGGGTGCTGCGTGTTCGTCCTTAATCAGAAACCCAAAACTTACTTTCTGCAAAACCCTAGATCCTGAAACCCTAGGATTTATTGTGCATATTTTGTTTATGAACCCAACTTAATTAAGAATTAAGTTTATGGAATATTAATTAGGTCTAAAATTGAGAATTTCAGATCTAAGACATATTCATAATACTGGGTTCGGGCTTGGGTAGCTCAATTAGGTCTAAGCGGTTGATCAAACCGAATCAAGAGTTGGTTAGATGGGATCAACAATGCTTAAATTGACCAGCCTAATAGGATTAAGTCTGGGTCAAGATCGAGTCACGATCAAGCAAGACCTAATTAGGCTCAGAGGTTAGAGTCTGGATTGTAGGCTAACCCAATTGGTTCTGACTCAACAATTTGGTGTCTAAGGTAAGTTTGGCACAGACGACCGACTGGTTTTTAATTGGAAGCTACTCGACCTGAATGCGTTCTTGTGCGAGTTAATGGCATATTCCTTCCACCGGTCTCACTTACCTGGCCATATCTGTTGACACAGTTCTGATCTGAGGTGGTCAATAATCCGAGCTAACCCATGCCACTAGGTTAGTCATAATTGTTATGACTAAGCCAAGTCTAGTTTAATGAGACCTGAATCAATTCTCCCTAAGAAAAGATTAAGTCCTGAGGTCTTCCACCATTGTAGACGTGCGGGCCCTTCCCGGGGTTGATTGTTCTCGGCTGGATACAGTGGCTCAGTTGCACCGGGAAGATGCAACCATGTCTATTAGGCATTGGATGCTATGGGCTGGAGGATGAGTTGGGCTCAATATTTCGGATACGGTGAGAGACTCAATTAGGAACCCAGTCTATGCAAATGGTGGGTCTGACTTAACTAAGGAGTGGATCAATATTCCGGATACGGTGAGATTCATGAATTAGAGACCAAGTTTGGGTGCACCATGATTAGAGAATCATTGAACAAGAGTTGTTCACTCATTGGCTAACCCATCACCAATAACTGTTAGGTGAGGTGATGAGTCAGTTGGTGAGACCGCACCACCCACTAGAAATCATTAATCGTGAGATTTTTGCATCTCTACAGAGGGAGTGTAGGGATCCGAGAAAATAGTGGGAGCTAATTTGTTTAAAAATAAAATCCCTAAACAAATTGGTCAAGTCAAAATTACAGTATCTAACTAGAATCTTTGACTCTCTACAGGAAAATGTCTGCGTCCAACCCATTGGCACGTATCCTGGACACACATAGACTGACTGGACCCAATTATAAAGATTGGCTCAGGAACTACAAAATTATTTTGGGTTCAGAGAAGTTAACACATGTTTTGGACCAGGACCCTCCCACCTTACCAGCTCGTCCATCCACTGAACAGAGAGCGTCTCTGGAAAAATGGATTGACGAAGATAATAAGGCCAGATACTACATGTTGGGCTCGATGTCTGATGAGCTCCAGCGCCAACATGAAGATATCGGGACTGCTCGCCAAATGTTGGCTCACCTGCAGGAGATGTTTGGTGAACAGAGTCGCGCAGCCAAATATCAAGTCACGAAATGACTTTTTAAGGCTAAGATGCGTGATGGGCAGTCAGTCCAAGATCACTGTCTGACAATGATCAAGGACATGGAAGAGCTTGAGAAGCTCGGTGTGAAGTTGGACTTGGATCTGCAGAACGATATTATTCTGCAATCCTTGACTGATGCATATGGGCAATTCATCATGAATTACCACATGCATAAACTTCAAAATTCCTTGGCCGAGTTAATGAATATGCTGGTTACCGCTGAGCTTTCTATGAAAGGTTCTAAAGGCTCAGTTCTTGCTATGGAACGGACTTCTTCCAAAAGAAAGTCTTATGGAAAGAAAAAGAAGTCTGTGAAAAAGCAAAAGGTGGAAGGATCAAAGAAGAAGAAGGCAGAACCGAAGAAGAAGGCCGATGGCAAAGGAAAGTGTTTCCATTGCAACAGCGACGGCCATTGGAAGCGGAACTGCCCTACTTACCTGGCCACCCTGAAGAACAAGAAGGAAGGTCCTTCTGGAGGTATGCTCGTTATTGAGTCTAACCTTACGGTTTCTTCTGCATCCAGTTGGGTGCTTGACTCTGGTTCTAGTGCTCATCTGTGCACTTCTATGCAGGGTCTTGAGGATAGCAGGAGGCTGAGGGATGGAGACATGATCCTACGCATCGGTAATGGAGCAAGAGTTGCTGCAGTAGCCGTGGGAACATACCCTCTTCGATTACCATCTGGTTTAGACTTAGTTTTAAAAGACTGTTATTATGTGCCTGCAGCTAGCAGGAATTTGATTTCTGTTTCATGCTTAGCACAAGAAGGTTATGTGATTCACCTTCTTTAAGGACCATTGTAACATTCTTTATGAAAGAAATAAAATTGCAAATGGTTTCCTTATTAATGGTCTTTATCAGCTACATATTGATGTACCTATTTTAACTATCGAGCAAAACGTGAATGCCAAACGACCTAGGGATAGTCCAAACGACAGATATCTATGGCACCTGAGATTAGGTCATATAGCAGAAGATAGGATTAACAAATTGGAGAAAAATGGGCTATTGAGTCCATTGACTTTTGAGTCATATCCAACTTGTGAATCTTGTCTTCAAGGCAAAATGACTAAACTCCCTTTTGTTGGACATGGGGAGAGGGCCACAGATCTCCTTGCCCTAGTACATACTGATGTGTGCGGCCCATTTCGATGTGCCGGCTAGAGGCAATTTTGTCTACTTCATTACCTTTACCGATGATCTGTCTAGGTATGGGTATGTGTATCTTATGAGACACAAGTCTGAAGCCTTTTGAAAAGTTCAAAGAATTCAGACATGAAGTAGAAAAACAAACTGGAAAACCCATTAAGGTTCTTCGATCAGATCGAGGAGGTGAATACCTTAGCCGGGAATTCCTAGACTATCTTAAGGAAAATGGCATAGTCTCTCAATGGACTCCACCAGGAACACCTCAACTCAACGGGGTTTCAGAACGGAGAAATCGGACTCTATTGGATATGGTTCGATCCATGATGAGCTTCACAGACCTCCCTGATTTTCTTTGGGGACATTCATTATTAACTTCAATTCTATCTACTGAATAGGGTTCCCTCTAAAACCGTTCCTACCACACCGTATGAGATATGGCACGGTAAGAAACCAAGTCTGAGTCATCTCAGAATTTGGGGTTGTCCGGCTCATGTCAAAAGACAACAAGCGGACAAGTTAGAGTTTAGGTCCTTTAGAGCTCGATTCATAGGATATCCTAAAGAGTCATTAGGATACTATTTCTACATTCCAGAAGACCACAATGTGATTGTGAGTCGACATGCCATATTTCTTGAAAAATAGTTTATTCAAGATAGCGGCATTGGAAAGCAGATTAAGCTTGATGAGAAAGTCTCACAAGTAGCAGAACGAGCTAAGGACCAAGTGGAACCAAATCAGGTTGAGCCAATAAGAACACTACCTCCTCCACCTCGTAGATCGGAAAGAGTTTCCCGTCCCCCTGAAAGATACTTAGGTATTATTTCAGAGGATGTAGAGGAAATGTTCCTCATAGGTAATGGTGCTCATGGTGATGATCCCAAAACCTACAACGAGGCGATATCAGATATCGACTCCGAGAAATGGCTTGAGGCAATGAAGTCAGAAATTGACTCGATGCACTCAAACCAAGTCTGGACCTTGGTAGATCCACCAGAAGGTATAGTACCTATTGGGTGTAAATGGATCTTCAAGAGAAAGATTGGTGCAGATGGGAATGTGGAGACATTCAAGGCTAGACTGGTGGCAAAAGGTTATAGTCAACGTGAAGGCATTGACTATCAGGATACCTTTTCCCCAGTAGCTATGCTAAAATCCATCCGCACATTGCTTGCTGTTGCAGCCTATTTCGATTATGAAATATGGCAAATGGACGTGAAAACGGCATTCCTAAATGGATATCTTGAGGAAGATATCTATATGGAACAGCCGCTAGGTTTCACATCCAGTGATACTGATCACAAGGTTTGCAAGCTGCAAAGGTCCATATATGGACTTAAGCAAGCATCTCGGAGCTGGAACACTCGTTTCAATGATGTGATCAAAAAGTTTGGTTTCATCAAAAAATGAAGAGGAACCATGTGTTTTCAAAAGGGTCAGTGGGAGCGCTGTTGTCTTCCTCGTATTGTACGTGGATGACATCCTCCTTATTGGGAATGATATTCCCATGTTGACATCAGTCAAGATGTGGTTGTCCAAGGAATTCTCCATGAAAGACCTAGGTGAAGCATCCTTTATTCTAGGAATTAAGGTCTATAGGGATAGACCGAATAGGATGCTAGGACTTTCACAGAAGATGTACATAGAGGAAGTACTAAAGAGGTTTAGTATGGAAAACTCTAAGAGGGGATTAATACCCTTCAGACATGGTATTCATCTTTCCAAGAAGATGTGCCCCAGCACACCTGAGGAAATAGAACGCATGAGCAAGATCCCTTATGCTTCTGCAATAGGGAGCCTCATGTATGCCATGCTATGTACACGACCTGATATAGCCCATGCTGTGAGTGTCACAAGCAGATATCAGTCAAATCCAGGTGAAGAACACTGGACTTCTGTGAAATGTATCCTTAAGTACTTGAGAAGAACTAAGGATATGATGTTGGTCTTTGGTAATGGAGAACTCCAAGTCCAGGGATACACAGACTCGGACTTCATGTCCGATATAGATGATCGAAAGTCGACATCTGGCAGACTGTTTGTGCTGGAAGAGTTCCAAGCAAACGGTGATACCATCTCATCCGCGATTACCTTGAGAAAGGTTACGTTGAGGTCAAGAGAGTCAACTCCGCAGATAATGTGGCAGACCCACTTACAAAGCCGTTGGGCCAGCAGAAGATCGAAGCCCACCTTGAGAAGATGGGACTTAGACTTGTAGCCAATTGGCTTTAGGACAAGTGGGAGATTGTTAGATATATGTGCCCTAGAAGCCAGAATTGGCTGACACTTGTAATACACTTCTAGGGGCAAAATTGTAATTTTGACTATAATTAATAAAATGGGTTATTTTCTATCACACCTGTGTATTTAGTGTCTGTGATACATCCTTTGAGTTAATGGTAATGATAATTCATATTTTCAAGAGTTGAAAATTTAAGACATGAATAATCATTATTAACTCATAAAAAACAGCTCCCGACCATAGGATCATCACGAGGATGGTGATTGATCCGGAAGGTTGGTGTACAATCGCTTCTCTTTAGTAGATGAGTCTTGAGTCTACGGTGTGGAGACACCGGAGCGAGAAAGTATACAGGTACTCGTTAGAGAACGAGGGCACTGAGCGTGACCACCTCGAGTAGTCATTAGGAAGTCTACCTTCTCGTCAATGACTGACTCGATGCTGCAGTAGTGTGTCTGGTTCTTTGACCTGAGATGCATCGGCAGTTCACCTTGAGGGTGTTATAGTTTGACTACACCATTACTCGGTCTCCTAGCCATATGGAACCCTGAGGTGTATGTTGGCTATAGCATGTTCATTGTAGGAACTGGATTGCATCAAGATGGAATCTATCTACCTCGGTGGTAGAGGAGTAGCCCTATGATGATCATGAGAATCAAGTCCAGAAATCCATGGCCATGGTAGAGTGAAATAATAGAAAGAGTTTCTATTTAGATTTTCACATTGGACTCGAATCGAATGATTACATCATATGACAGAGACTAGGGTTTGACGAGTTCACCTTAACCCTAATCTGATCGGGGCTCAAGATAGAAGAACTTGAATCACACAGGTAGCTGCACCAAGAGGTTCACATTCAGCTCTGATGGGTTGCCACCATATACTGCTAGGTGTCACTGGTGGATTTTGGGAGCAATTAGAATGATTTAGATGATCGATCATTCTAGCTGTTCGAATCAGAAGAGTTCTGATCCATCGAAAGGAGTTTCGATGATGTCTATGATAGAGATCATGACATATCCCATTACCATACAGAACTGAACCTAACTGGGTCACACAAACAAGGGTTTGAATCTGGTGATCATCAATTGAACTGATCTAGTTCAATTGATCTGAATGAGATTCAATTAGGTTCAAGGAAATCGTGCTAGCACTCGATTGAACCTAACGTTCTTCTTTTACTATCATAAATAAGTTGTCCTGACTGAGCCAAAGGAGTTTGTGCTCAATCAGAGGCCTTCATATGGTCTGACTGGAGGTTGTCCAAGTCAGAATAGGTTGTCTTATTTGTAAGACATTACCTGCCATTTTTGGTCACCTGCCATTTCTTGTTCTTTGACTTTGGTCAAAAGTCTACCTTTGACTGGTCAAACATTGACCATTGACCCTTTGACTTTTGACCACATGTCATGCACCTATTGGAGAGCTGGTGGGGGCTTGTCCCCCTACCAGAACCTGGCAAGGAGAAGGGCGCACGCCAAGGGTGGCGTGAGCCCAAGTAGGAGGCGCCTAGGAGTCCTTGTTGGACAAGGACTCCACCTCCCTTTTGGATTCCAATCAGAGTTCTACTAAGAATCCAGTTTGACTGGTCTTAGGCACCCTCTAAGGAGGAATCCAGGGGTCTCTATTCCAACCAATCAGATTTAGATCTGATTTCACAAAGGGTTGTGATTGGTTGAGAGGAAGAGGAGTTGGATCACAAGAGGTCTATAAATAAGACCCTGCGCCCAACCCTAATTCCAATGCTATTAGACACGCCCCAAGGCTGCCTCTCCCCTCCTTCTCCACGCCATAGTCTCTTCTCCCCTTGCTCTCCACGTCCAAAAGTGTTTTGGATTTAGGTTGGTGCGATTCAGATCAAAGAAAGGCGATCAAAAGCAAGAAGGCTGCGCTGCTGCAAAAGGACGACTGCAGATCTTCAAAAGAGTTTTGAAGATCCTCCAGATCAGATCCAGATCTGATTTTTGGAGGTGTGATAGAGAAGAAGAGGATCTCCAGATCCAACCCAAGTGGATACCGGTAGAGGCCAGGCGCTTGCGTGGCTAAGATCCAGAACCTTCCGCTGCAATCAGGATCATCTACAGGGTAATAGGATTACCCAAATCAGGTAAATTAAATTTGATTTAATTTATCTTATTTTATTTTATTTATTAAAATAATAATAATCAGATCTGAAACTTATCAAGATCTAATTGAGATCAAGAAAAATTTTTTTAAATATATCTCTTGATCTAATCAGATCTGGACGAACCTGGACCGGGAAATTAGGATTTCCCTTCAGATTTGAGCAACGATCACATCAATGAAAATCAACAATGGTGCTCTCGACCCACGATAAGGTAAAGAGATCCAATCTCTTTTAAATTTAGATTTGATCTAGATGGGTATTGATATGATCAATATCATTTACTTTTTATTTTTTACAATTAATCATGCATCTTATTATATTATAGATCCTATATGTAGTTGTTTAATGATTAGATCATGTGCATAAATAGATTAATATGATTAATCTAAGTCTTTCACTATGTTAGTTTTAAAAAAAAAATTATTGGGGGGTAAAAGTAGCTTCTATCGAAGTCTAACCAGAAGTCCAACCTTGGTATAGTGCCATCTAGAGTCATGATGACCAGATTCGAGCTTCACTTAAGTCGACCCCCTAGTCTAGGCAAGTTGCTGAAGGTCGGCTTCCAAGTTAGTTTTGAGCTTCGATCAAGGGAGATTCATCCTAGAAACCACAACCACTCCCGTTAATATCCAATTTGGTGTGGAAGCCAAATTCCTCTACTCTAACTCCCTGGGAGATTACACTATGAACTTCGGCCAGACGAATTTGAACAATGAAAGGAGTTTGCTATTTAACTAATTTTGATCTCCAACCTAGAATAGATAGCATCCACCCCATAAATATGGAACTCTAGCACCATCTAACCTTGACTAAAGGTAGACCTTGGGGGCCGATCGAACTCCTCCACTTCATCCTGTGGATAGTAAATCTTGCCAATTCTATGTCAAGGATCTCGGCTAGATGAACTTGAATCAGCGAGGGGACCTCGCCACCATTATGAGTCTGATCTTCAACCTAGGAGAGCTTGGTTGTGGTCTTAATTGAGGAACCTATCATTCCTTTTTGACCTCTAGTCCTCCAGACTAGAGTATTTATACCCACTCTTGGCCAACCTTGAAGGTGATCGAGCTTCTGAAAGCTATCAAGATAGCTCCATTGAGGTTCAAACTCAGAGCCTAATTTATGAGCCTGTTGTCTAGAAATTAGAAGCTGACCTCTAAGCTTAGTTTGCTCGACCTCGAGTTTCAAATCTCAGTATGAATACCACACTACTAAGCTCAAAAGTCTCCAATCCTCCAGCCAAACATCAGCAAATGAAAATCAATTGCCAGCGAGTCATGATAGATAATAGTCCACTCTCCATAACAAACTCTGAGTGGCTTGAATGATCTTTGACATTCTGTTATGGCTATCACTATCATTCTTTTACAGGCTCCATCTATAGAAGGGATCCTTCAGATTTGTTTTCCTCTCAAAGCTCTTTTCTGCACTCTAACCTTCTATGTACTCCATTCTTGTTGGTCCGAAAGCTAACTTGATCATTGAAGGGTCCACGTCAGAGCCACCCACCTTTGGCCTAGATTTTGTCTTGCAGATCTCATCGGCAAGATCATCCCTCCACCTCCAGTGCACTCTAGTGGCCATCTATTTTCTGTGCCAATAGGATTGAGAAAACTAACATGACCATTTGAGGATCCACATCAGAGTAAACTCTAGCTAGGACTTTGTCTTGCAGGTTTTCTCTATGAGATCCTCATCTCCACCTCCAGCGTACTTCGACGGCCGTCCATTTTCTGCGCCAACAATTTTGAAAGCCATGCATGAAACCCTGCATAGTTTTTCAACAAGACTATCAACTCTAAAAAAGTACATCCATAACGTACCTCAATGCGATCAGTCCTATGACTCCTCACAAGGACTACCCTAGCCAAGATTTTACTAAATTGAAATACAATACAACACAACTTCTAAAATCAGAAGTAATCAATTCCATCTTGACTCACACATCGACTTCACCAGTATTTGACTATACCTAGAAATCTTCCATCACTAAATTAGAAATTCAGATAGTCCAGCACCAAAGCATAATGAATTGCTTGCAAATAATCATGGTGATCTCAAGTTGGAGGGACACTTATACTCATATCCCTTTGGAGCAAATCTTGACAGTAGAATGCTCTGGAGTTGGTCATGTTTAGTGATAATGTACCCTTATATCTCACCTACATACTATATCAGTATCTCCACACTCCTTGGTTACGAAAAAAACCAACCCATATGGCATACACAATGACCTACATGTTGATTGAAACTTTTTCAGCAGATGCTCCATCATTAAGGGTAAACACATAACCCAATACACTTCTACCATCATCATGGTCAAATTGAAAATTAGAGTCTACAAATCCTATATGTTTTAAATCTTACTCACCATAAACAAACCATTGGTCCTTAGTATCTCTCGAATATTAAAGGATGGTTTTCATAACCTTTCAGTGGTTCTTTCCTAAATTAGATTGGTATCTACTCACTACTAGTGAGTATGCCACATCTAGTCCATACATATCATAGCATACATAATAGAATCCACTATCGAGGCATATGGCATTATACTTGTTGGGGTTGAACCCACTCCTATCGATGTTTGCCTTGGTGTCTTATCTCAGGATTGGCCAGACTCCTTCATGTCGGACTTCCTCCAACTGGACTCCCGCTAGCTAGACTTCCTCTGATCGGATTCCCTCCAGTCAGACTTCCTTCAATCAAATTTCCTTCATCGACAACGACCACATCTTCTCCAGCTCTAGCATAGTTTGGCATCAACTAGATTCTGTACCAATAAGATTGGTGCTAAAGGAAGGGACCAGAGCTCTTGTTCTAAAAGGAGTGCTCAGTCAAATTTGTCTACTCTATTCTTTTAATCTTTCAAGATTCATCTCCATTTGATCTTTTTCGATCTCAAAAATTGTTAGATATATGTGCCTTAGAAGCCAGAATTGGCTGACACTTGTAATACACTTCTAGGGGCAAAATTGTAATTTTGACTATAATTAATGAAATGGGTTATTTTCTATCACACATGTGTATTTAGTGTCTGTGATACATCCTTTGAGTTAATGGTAATGATAATTCATATTTTCAAGAGTTGAAAATTTAAGACATGAATAATCATTATTAACTCATAAACAGCTCCCGACCATAGGATCATCACGAGGATGGTGATTGATCCGGAAGGTTGGTGTACGATCGCTTCTCTTTAGTAGATGAGTCTTGAGTCTACGGTGTGGAGACATCGGAGCGAGAGTACAGGTACTCGTTAGAGAACGAGGGCACTGAGCGTGACCACCTCGAGTAGTCATTAGGAAGTCTACCTTCTCGTCAATGACTGACTCGATGCTGCAGTAGTGTGTCTGGTTCTTTGACCTGAGATGCATCGGTAGTTCACCTTGAGGGTGTTATAGTTTGACTACACCATTACTCGGTCTCCTAGCCATATGGAACCCTGAGGTGTATGTTGGCTATAGCATGTTCATTGTAGGAACTGGATTGCATCAAGATGGGATCTATCTACCTCGGTGGTAGAGGAGTAGCCCTATGATGATCATGAGAATCAAGTCCAGAAATCCATGGCCATGGTAGAGTGAAATAATAGAAAGAGTTTCTATTTAGATTTTCACATTGGACTCGAATCGAATGATTACATCATATGACAGAGACTAGGGTTTGACGAGTTCACCTTAACCCTAATCTGATCGGGGCTCAAGATAGAAGAACTGAATCACACAGGTAGCTGCACCAAGAGGTTCACGTTCAGCTCTGATGGGTTGCCACCATATACTGCTAGGTGTCACTGGTGGATTTTGGGAGCAATTAGAATGATTTAGATGATCGATCATTCTAGCTGTTCGAATCAGAAGAGTTCTGATCCATCGAAAGGAGTTTCGATGATGTCTATGATAGAGATCATGACATATCCCATTACCATACAGAACTGAACCTAACTGGGTCACACAAACAAGGGTTTGAATCTGGTGATCATCAATTGAACTGATCTAGTTCAATTGATCTGAATGAGATTCAATTAGGTTCAAGGAAATCGTGCTAGCACTCGATTGAACCTAACGTTCTTCTTTTGCTATCATAAATAAGTTGTCCCGACTGAGCCAAAGGAGTTTGTGCTCAATCAGAGGCTTTCATATGGTCTGACTGGAGGTTGTCCAAGTCAGAATAGGTTGTCTTATTTGTAAGACATTACCTGCCATTTTTGGTCACCTGCCATTTCTTGTTCTTTGACTTTGGTCAAAAGTCTACCTTTGACTGGTCAAACGTTGACCATTGACCCTTTGACTTTTGACCACATATCATACACCTATTGGAGAGCTGGTGGGGGCCTGTCCCCCTGCCAGAACTTGGCAAGGAGAAGGGCGCACGCCAAGGGTGGCGTGAGCCCAAGTAGGAGGCGCCTAGGAGTCCTTGTTGGACAAGGACTCCACCTCCCTTTTGGATTCCAATCAGAGTTCTACTAAGAATCCAGTTTGACTGGTCTTAGGCATCCTCTAAGGAGGAATCCAGGGGTCTCTATTCCAACCAATCAGATTTAGATCTGATTTCACAAAGGGTTGTGATTGGTTGAGAGGAAGAGGAGTTGGATCACAAGAGGTCTATAAATAAGACCCTGCGCCCAACCCTAATGCTAATGCAATTACCCATGCCCCAAGGCTGCCTCTCCCTTCCTCCTCCATGCCATAGCTTCTTCTCCCCTTGCTCTCCACATCCAAAAGGTGTTTTGGACTTAGGTTGGTGCGATTCAGATCAAGGAAAGGCGATCAAAATCAAGAAGGCTGCGCTGCTACAAAAGGACGACTACAGATCTTCAAAAGAGTTTTGAAGATCCTCCAGATCAGATTCAGATCTGATTTTTGGAGGTGTGATAGAGAAGAAGATGTTCTCTAGATCCAACCTGAGTGGATACCGGTAGAGGCCAGGCGCTTGCGTGGCTTCGATCTAGAATCTTCCGCTGCAATCAGGATCATCTACAGGGTAATAGGATTACCCAAATCAGGTAAATTAAATTTGATTTAATTTATCTTGTTTTATTTTATTTATTAAAATAATAAGAATCAGATATGAAATATATCAAGATCTAATTGAGATTAAGAGAAAATTTTTGAAATATATCTCTTGATCTGATCAGATCTGGACGAACCTGGACTGAGAAATCAGGATTTCCCTTCAGTCTCGACTGAGCTAAATATGTTTGGGCTCACTCAGGTATCTTTACTTGGTCTGACTAGAGGTCAGAAAAGGATTTTTTTAATTTATGAGATAAATTTAAGACAACACCAGCCATTTTTCATCACCTGCTAAATCCTATTTTGGACATTTGGTCAAACGTTAACCTTTGACACTTAGACATCTATCCATGTGTCAAGCCATTATAGGAGAGAACGTTTGGACCAGTCCACCTACTAAAAGGTAGTCGGATAAGGGGTGCATGCCTAGGGAGGCGTGCGCCCATGGATAGTGTTGCCTGGAGTCCTAATAGATGGGACTCCAAGTTGCTTCGGTGTTTCTACCTAGGTGGTGCCAAAGACTTATCTTTGACTAGTCTTGGTGCCATCTAAGGATGATTCAAGAGGGCTCCCATTTGATTGGACTAGATGATGTCATCCCACCAATCAGATTTAGATCTGATTGCACAAAAGACCATGATTGGTCGGGATGATGTGGCACTGCATGGCGCAGTAGGGTCTATATGAACCCTATCTGCGCCTAGGATTCTAATCTCTAGCCAATTGCCCATGCCACAAGGCTGCTCCTCTCCCTCCTCTATGCCATCTTCAAGTCCTCTCTCTCCTACCCATGCCCAAGAATCTTTGGGCTTTAGTTTGGTCCGATCCAAGCAAGAGAAAGGCGACGAGAAAGGAAGAAGGCAACACTGCTGCAAGAGACGACACCCGATCTTCAAAAGGAGTTTTGAAGATCTTCTAAATCAGACCCAGATCTGATATTTGGAGAAGTGATAAAGAAGGAGAAGATCTCTAGATCCTATCCGAGTGGATACCGGTAGAGGCCAGGCACTTGCGTGGCTAGATCCAGAACCTTAGGTAGACATCAGGATCATCATAGTGTAATCTAATTACCTGCTACAAGGTAAAATTAACTTAGATTTAATTTATCCTTTATTTTTATTTTATTTTATTTTATTAGATCAATAATATTAGATCTAAAATTTCTTATATCTAATCTAGATCTAAGAGAAAAAATTTTAAAATATCTCTCTTCATCCAATCAGATCTGAATGAACCTGATCCAAAAAATAGGATTTTTTCTTCAACTGGTATCAGAGCCAGATTGCATTAGATCTAATTTTAATTTATTTTGATCTAATAATTTAGTGATTTTAGAGGTCACATGAGATATGATTAGATCTAATATTAGAAAAATTAAAAAATTAAATAATTTAGATCTAAGTTGTACAAGATGCAGGACTAGTTGTAGAATAGAATTATTCTATGTATAGTCTTGCATGATCATAATTTAATTTGATTAGTTATATTTTTTAGATCTATTTATTTATTATTTTTTAATATTATAAATATTATAATAAGATCTAAAAAATAGAAAATAAAATTATTTATTTTTTTTTCGTATAAGATATGATGAATGCATGTTTAGACTAGTTGTAGAATAGTTCTACATAATTATCTAGAATAGAATTTATTTTGATATGACCAATTTAAATTTAATTTTTTAGATGATTATGAGATAATTTAGATTTGAAAATATGCATGATATGATTCATGAAGATGTATACAAAATATATTTATAGTTAGATGAATTTTTAAATATGAGATATATGATGTAGATCTAACTAGTTTTATAGTTTTCATATTTCTGATTAAGACAATCTCCTTAGCCGTCTGATCATAAGAATAAAGTAGGGTTTAAATGCCCTCTCTTCTCATTTGATGGGGTGTTCTTATGATGTATAGGGGTGCTGCAAGTTCATCCTTAATCAGAAATCCAAAACTTATTTTCTGCAAAATCCTAGATCCTGAAACCCTAGGATTTTATTTACATGTTTCGTTTATGAACTCTAAACTTAATTAAGAATTAAGATTATGAAATATGTTGGGTCTAAAATTAAAAATTTTTAGATTTAAGATATATTCATAAAATTGAGTTTGGGCTTGGGTAGCTCAATTAGTTCTAGCGGTTAATCAAATTGAATCAGGAGTTGGTTAGATGGGATCAAGAGTGCTTAAATTGACCTGCCTAATAGGATTAAGTCTGGGTCAAGATCAAATCACATGAGTGATCGATCAAGCTAAGACCTAATTAGGCTCAGTGGTTAGAGTTTGGATTGTACACTAACCTGATTGGTTCTGGCTCAACAATTTGATATCTAATGTAAGTTTGACAGATACGATCGACTGGTTTTTAATTAGGAGCTACTCGACTCGAATATGTTCTTGTCGAGTTAATGGCATATCCCTTCCATCGGTCTCACTTACCTAGCCATATTTGTCGACCCAGTCCTGATCTAAGGTGGTTAACAATCTGAGCTAACCCATGCCACTAGGTTAGTCATAATTGTTATGGCTATTGTAAGTCAAGTTTAAAGAGACCTAAATCAAATCTTCTTAAGAAAAGATTATGTCTAAAGTCTTCCACCATTGTAGATATGCAGGCTCTTTCCCGGGTTGATTGTTCTCGATTGGTCACAATGGTTTAGTTGCACCAAAAAGATGCAACCATGTCTATTAGGCATTGGATGCTATGGGTTGGAGGATAAATTTGGCTCAATATTTTGGATATGGTGAGAGATCCAATTAGGAATCCAATCTATGCAAATGGTAGGTCTGACTTAACTAAGAAGTGGATCAATATTTCGGGCATGGTGAGATTCATGAATTAGAGACCAAGATTGGGTGCACCATAATTAGGCAATCATTGAACAAGAGTCATCCACTCATTGGCTAACCCATCACCAATAATTGCTAGGTGAGGTGATGAGTCAGTTGGTGGGACTGCACCACCCAATAGAAATCTATAATCATGGAGATTTTCGCATCTCTATAGAGAAAGTGTAGGGATCCAAGAAAATAGTGGTTACTAATTTATTTAAAAATTAAATCTCTAAATAAATTGATCATCTTAATTACTATATCTAACTAAAAACTTTGACTCTCTATAGAAAAATATCTGCATCCAACCTACTAGCACGTATCCTGGACACCCATAGACTGACCAGACCCAATTATAAGGATTGGCTTTGAAACTTCAAAATTATTTTGGGTTTTAAGAAGCTAACTCATGTATTGGACTAGGATCCCCCCACCTTACCAGCTCGTCCATCCATTGAACAGAGAGCGTCTCTTGATAAGTAGACGGGCGAAGATAACAAGACCAGATACTACATGTTGGGCTTGATGTCTTATGAGCTTCAGCACCAACATGAAGATATCAAGATTGCCCGCCATATGTTGGCTCACCTATAAGAGATGTTTGGTGAGTCATGCAGCCAAATATCAGATCACTAAATGACTATTCAAGGCTAAAATGCGTGATGGGTAGTCAGTCCAAGATCATTATCTGATAACGATCAAGGACTTGGAATAGCTTGAGAAGCTCGGAGTGAAGTCGGACCTGCATCTATAGAATAATATAATTTTATAATCCTTGACTGATGCATATGGGTAGTTCAACATAAACTACAATATGCATAAACTTCAAAATACTCTAATCGAGGTTATGAATATGCTGGTTACTACTGAGCTTTCAGTGAAAGGTTCCAAAGGCTTAGTATTTACTATGAAATGGACTTCTTCAAAGAGAAAATCTTTTGGAAAGAAGAAGAAGTCTTTGAAGAAGCAGAAGGTGGAAGGAGGAAAGAAAAAGAAGATAGAGTTGAAAAAGAAGACCGCTGACAAAGAAAAATATTTTCATTGCAACACTGACGGCCACTAGAAGCAAAACTACTCTTCATACCAGGCCATCATGAAGAATAAGAAGGAGGCCGGTCCTTCTGGAGGTATGCTCATTATTGAATCTAACCTTACAGTTTCTTCTGCATGCAGTTGGGTGCTTGACTTTGGTTCTAGTGCTCATTTGTGCACTTCCATGCAGGATCTTCATGATAGCAAGAGGTTGAGGGATGGTGAGATGATCCTACGTATTGGAAATAAAGAAAGGATTGCTGCTGTGGCCATAGGAATCTATCCTCTTCGACTATCATCTAGTTTAGATTTAGTACTAAAGGATTGTTATTATTGAAGGGAAATCTTGATTTCCCGGATTAGATTCGTTCAGAACTGATCGGATCAAGAGATATATTTTAATTTTTTTTCTCTTTGATCTAGATTAGATCTAGAATGTTTGAGATCTAATCTTTATTATTTTAATAATTAAAATAAATTTAGATAAATTAAATCAAATTTAATTTACCTTGAAGTAGGGTAATCCTATTACTCGTTGATGATCCTGCAAGCAGCGAAAGGTTCTAGATCTAGCCACGCAAGTGCCTAGCCTCTACCGATATCCACTCAAGCTGGATCTAAAGATTCTCTTCTTCTCTATCACATCTCCAAAAATCAAATTTGGATATGATTTGGAGGATCTTCAAAACACCTTTTGAAGATCAACAGTTGTCCTTTGTAGCAGCGCAGCCTTCTAGCTTTCTATCGAATTTCTCTCATCTGGATTGCACCAACCAAGATCCCAAACCACTTTGGGCGTGGAGAGGAGAGAGAAAAAATGGGCTTGGCATGGAGGAGGAGAGAACCAACCTTGGGGCATGGGAATTTTCAATTCAATTTTAGATAAATTTTGAGTTGGGCGCAGGGTCTTATTTATAGACTATGCGTGATCCAACTCCTCTTCTTTCCAACCAATAATAATCCTTTGTGAAATTAGATCTAAATCTGATTGGTAGGAATAGGATCCCTTGGATTCCTCCTTAGATGGTGCCTAAGACCAGTCAAACTTGGTTCTTAGGAGAAGTCTAATCAAAATCCAAAAAGGAGATGGAGTCCCTGTCCAATAGGGACTCCTGGGCACCTCTAACTGGGGCACACGCCAAGGGTGGCGTGCACCCTCCTCCTTGCCAGGTTCTGATAGGGGGACAAGCCCCCACCAACTCTCTAATAGGTACATGATATGTGAATAGAAGTCAAAGTATCAATGGTCAACATTTGACCAGTCTAAGGTCAACTTTTGACCAAAGTCAAAGGATGAGAAATGGCAGGTGACCAAAAATGATAGGTATTGTCTTACAAAATAAGACAACCCTTTTCTTACCTGGACAAGCTCCAGTCAGACCAAGTGAAGGCCTCTGATTGAGCACAAACTTCTTTGGCTCAGTCAGGACAACTATTTATGATAGTAAAAGAAGAACGTTAGGTTCAATCGAGTGCCAGCATGATTTTCTTGAACCTAATTGAATCTTATTCAGATCAATTGAACTAGATTAGTTCAATTGATGATCACTAGATTCAAACCCTTGTTTGTGTGACCCAGTTAGGTTCAGTTCTATATGGTAATGGGATATGTCATGATCTCTATCATCAAAACTCCTTTCGATGGATCAGAACTCTTCTAATTCGAACAGCTAGAATGATCGATCATCTAAATCATTCTAATTGCTCCCAAAATCTACCAGTGACACCTAGCAGTATATGGTGGGCAACCCATTAGAGCTGAATGTGAACCTCTTGGTGCAGCTACCCATGTGATTATGTTCTTCTATCTTGAGCCTCGATCAGATTAGGGTTATGGTGAACTCGTCAAACCCTAGTCTCTATCATATGATGTAACCATTCGATTCAAGTCCGATATGAAACCCTAAATAGAAATTCTTTCTATTATTTCACTCTACCATGGCCATGGGCTTCTAGACTTGATTCTCATGATCATCATAGGGCTGCTCCTCTACCATCGAGTTAGATAGATTCTATCTTGATGCAATCCAGTTCCTACAATGAATATGCTATAACCAACATACAACTCAGGATTCCGTCTGACTAGAACACCGAGTTATGGTGTAGTCAAACTATAACACCCTCAAGATGAACTGTCGATGCACCTCAGATCAAAGAACCAGACACACCACTACAGAATCGAGTCAGTCATTGACGAGAAGGTAGACTTCCTAATAACTACTCGAGATGGTTATGCTTAATGCCCTCATTCTCTAATGAGTACCTATACTCTCACTCCAGTGTCTCTACACCGTAGACTCAAGACTCATCTACTAAAGAGAAGCGATTGTATACCAACCTTTCGAATCAATCACCATCCTCGTGATGATCCTATGGTCGGAAGCATTTTATGAGTTAATAATGATTATTCATGTCTTAAAAAAGGCGATCGCAAAGGAAAGTATTTCCATTGCAACAGCGACGGCCATTGGAAGCCGGAACTGCCCTACTACCTGGCCACCTGAAGAATAAAGAAGGAAAGGTCCTGTCTGGAGGTAATGCTCGTTATTGAGTCTTAACCTTACGATTTCTTTCTGCATCCAGTTGGGTGCTTGACTTCGGGTTCTAGTGCTTCATCTGTTGCACTTCTATGCAGGGGTCTTGAGGATAGCAGGAGGTTGAGGGATGGAGACATTGATCCTACTGCGTATAAAACACACCTAAGGATTAAATAGGAGCAAGAGTTGCTGCAGTAGCCGTTGGAACAATACCCTCTGTGATTACCATTCGGTTTGGACTGTTTTGCAAGGACTATTATTTTGTGCCTGCAGCCAGCAGGAATTTGATTTTCTGTTTCATGCTTAGCCACAAGAAGATTTATGTGATCACCTTTTTAAGGACCTTGTAACTTTCCTTTATGAAAGAAATAAAATGCAAATGGTTCCTGATTAATGGTTTCTTATTCAGCTACATATTGATGTACTGTTCTAACTATCAGCAAAACGTTGAATGCAAAATGACCTAGGGATAGTCCAAACGACAGATATCTAGGCACCTGAGATTAGGTCATATAGCCAAGAACATAGGAATCGACAAAATTGGAGAAAAATGGACTATTGAGTCCATTTGACTTCTGAGACATAAAATCCAACTTGTGAATTCCTGTCTTCAAGGCCAAATGACTAAACTCCCTTTTTGTGGACATGGGGAGAGGCCACAGAATCTCCTTGCCCTAGTAACTTACTGATGTGTGGGCCAATTTTTGATGTGCCGCTAGAGGCATTTTGTCATACTTCATTTACCTTTTACATTTGGATCTTCTAGGATATGGTATGTGTAATAACATATAAAAAATAAAAAAGAAAGACAAAAAAGATTAACATAGAAGACTATTAGAAAAAAGATAATAAAAAAAAAAAAAAAAATATACAAAGACATTAAAAAGAAGATAGAAAAAAAAAAAAAAAAAAAAAAAAAAAAACAAAAAAATAAAAGAAAAGAAAAAAAAAAAACAACACAAAAATTAATAGGAAAAAAAAAAAATAAAAAAAATATTACATTAACAGAAAAATAACAAAAGAAAATAACAGAAGAAGAAGATAGATAACCATATAAGATAGAGAGATAATAACACAAATAAAAAAACATTATATATTAAAAAACAAGAAGAAAATAAAAAAAATAAGACAATAAAGAATAACTCATCAATGGCTCCGGAACCTCAATCAACGGGGTCTCAGAACAGAGAGGGAAAATCGGACTTATATCTATATTACTGAATAGGGTCTCCTCTCAAACGTTCCTACCCCACACGTATGAGATAGGCACGGTAAGAAACCAAGTCTGAGTCATCTCAGAATTTTGGGGTTGTCCGCTACATGTCAAAAGACAACAAGCGGACAAGTTAGAGTTTAGGTCACTCAGAGCTCGATTCTAGGATATCCTAAAGAGTCATTAGGATACTATTCTACTATTCCAAAAGACCACAATGTGATGTGAGTGAGCGACATGCCATCTTTTCTTAAAAAAATTAGTTTATTCAAGATAGCGGCATTGAAGGCAGGATCAAACTTGATGAGAAAGTCTCACAAGTGGAACGACGCTTAGGACCACACGGTGGTATGGTTAACCAAATCCAGGGTTAACAGCCATAAGAAACACTACCTCCTCCACCTCGGTAAATCGGAAAAGAGTTTTCCCGCTCCCTGAAAGATACTAGGTATTTGTTTCAGAGGATGTAGAGGAATGTTCCTCGTAGGCTAATGTGCTCATGGGATAATCCCAAAAACCTACAACGAGGCAATATCAGATATCAACTCCGAGAAATGGCTAGAAGGCAATGCAGTCAGAAAGACTCGATACTCAAAACCAAGTCTGGACTTGGTAAGATCAACCAGAAGGTATAGTACCTATTGGATGTAAATGGATCTTCAAGAGAAAGATTGGTGCAGATGGGAATGTGGAGACAATTCCAAGGGCTAGATGTGGTGGCAAAGGCTTATAGTTCAACCGCAGGAAGACTATCAGGATACCTTTTCCCATGTAGCTATCTAAAATCCATCACACATTGCTTGCTGTTCAGCCTATTTCGATTATGAAATATTGGCAAATGGACGTTGAAAACGGCATTCTAAATGGGATATCTGAGGAAGAATCTATATGGAACAGCCGCTAGGTTTCACATCCAGTGATACTGATCACAAGGTTTGCAAGCTGCAAAGGTCCATATATGGACTTAAGCAAGCATCTCGGAGCTGGAACACTCGTTTCAATGATGTGATCAAAAAGTTTGGTTTCATCAAAAATGAAGAGAAACCATGTGTATTTCAAAAGGTCAGTGGAGCGCTGTTGTCTTCCTCGTTTGTACGTGGATGACATCCTCCTTATTGGGAATGATATTCCCTGCATGAATAGTCAGATGGTTGTCCAAGGAATTCTCATGAAAGACCTAGGTGAAGCATCCTTTATTCTAGGATTAAGTCTATAGGTAGACCGAATAGGATGCTAGGACTTTCACAGAAGATGTACATAGAGAAAGTACTAAAGAGGTTTAGTATGGAAAACTCTAAGAGGGGATTAATACCCTTCAGACATGGTATTCATCTTTCCAAGAAGATGTGCCCCAGCACACTTGAGGAAATAAAACGCATGAGCAAGATCCCTTATGCTTCTGCAATAGGGAGCCTCATGTATGCCATGCTATGTACACACCTGATATAGCCCATGCTGTGAGTGTCACAAGCAGATATCGTCAAATCCAGGTGAAGAACACTGGACTTCTGTGAAATATATCCTTAAGTACGTTGAGAAGAACTAAGGATATAATGTTGGTCTTTGGTAACTGGAGAACTCCTAGTCCAAGGGATACACAGACTCAGATTTCATGTCTGATATAGATGATCGAAAGTCGACATCTGGCAAATCTGTTTATGCGTGGAAGAGTTCCAAGCAAACGTATACCACCCCATCCACGATTACCTCAAAAAAGGTATGTTTAGAGGTCAAGAGAAGTCACTCCACAGATAATGTGGCAGACCCACTTACAAAGCCGTTGGGCCAGCAGAAAGTCGAAGCCCACCTGAGAAGATGGGACTTAGGACTTGTAGCCAATTGGCTTTAGGAAAGTGGGAGATTGTTAGATATATGTGCCTAGAAGCCAGAATTGGCTGACACTTTGTATAACACTTCTAGGGCAAAATTATAATTTTGACTAAAATCATAAATGATTATTTTCTATCACATATGTGTATTTAGTGTCTGTGATACATCCTTTGAGTTAATGGTAATGAAATTCTATTTTTCAAGAGTTGAAAATTTAGACATGAATAATCATTATTTAACTCATAAATGCTTCCGACCATAGGATCATCACGAGGATGGTATTGATTCGAAGGTTGGTTACAATCGCTTCTCTTTAGTAGATGAGTCTTGAGTCTACGGTGTGGAGACACCGAGGAGAGTAAGGTACTCATTAGAGAATGAGGGCATAAGCGTACCACTCGAGTAGTATTAGAGAGTCTACCTTCTCGTCAATGACTGACTCGATTGCTGAGTAGTGTGTCTGGTTCTTTGATCTGAGGTGCATCGGCAATTCACCTTGAGGGTGTTATAGTTTGACTACACCATACCGATCTTCTAGCCAATGGCCTGAGGTGTATGTTGGTATGACATATTCATTGTAGGAACTGGATTGCATCAAGATGAATCTATCTAACCTCGTGGTAGAGGAAGCCCTATGATGATCATGAAATCAAGTCCTAGAACCCATGGCCATGGTAGAGTGAAATAATAGAAAGAGTTTCTATTTAGTTTCACATTGGACTAAATCGAATGTTACATCATATGAAGAGACTAGGGTTTGACGAGTTCACCTCCCTAATCTGATCGAGGCTCAAGATAGAAGAACTGAACACACAGGTAATGCACCAAGAGGTTCCATTCAGCTCTGATGGTTGCCACTATTATACTGCTAGGTTATCACTGGTGATTTTGGAGCAATTAGAATGATTTAGTGATCGATCATTCTAGCTGGTTCGAATAGAAGATTCTGATCCATCGAAAGGAGTTTATTGATGATAGAGATCATGACATATCCATTACCATAAGAACTGAACCTAACTAGGTCACACAAACAAGGGTTTGAATCTGGTGATCATCAATTGAACTGATCTAGTTCAATTGATCTGAATGAGATTCAATTAGATTTAGATCTGATTGCACGAAGCAATATGATTGGTCGGGATGATGTGGCACTACATGGCATAGTAGGGTCTATAAATAAACCCTATCTGCGCCCAACTTTTAGGGAGTTCCTCTTAGCCCATGCCCCAAAGCTGCCTCTCTCCCTCCTCCATGCCATCATATGATCTTCTCTCTCCTCTCCACGCCCAAGGGAAGTTGGGCTTCAGTTTGGTGCGATCCAGGCAAGAAAAAGCTGACGAGAAAGGAAGAAGGTAGCACTGCTATAGAGACGACTACTGATCTTCAGAAGGAGTTTTGAAGATCCTCCAAATCAGATCCAAATCTAATTTTTGAAGAAGTGATAAAGAAGGAGAAGATCTCAAGATTCAACTTGAGTGGATATCGATAGAGGCCAGGTGCTTGCGTGGCTAGGTCCAGAATCTCAGGCAATCAGCAGGATCATCAAAGGATAGTTAGATTACCCAACATCAAGGTATAAATTAAATTAGATTTAATTTATTTTTATTTTTATTCATTAGATCTATAAAATTAGATCTGAAATATCTCAGATCTGATCTAGATGCATGAGAGTAATTTTTGAAATATCTCTCTTGATCCGATTAGATCTGAACGAACCTGATCCAAAAAATCAGGATTTTTCCTTCAAAAAACTCTTGTCTTAAATTTTCAACCCTTGAAAATAAGAATTATCATTACCATTAACTCAGAAGATGTATCATAGATACTAAAAACACATTTATGATAAAAAATAATCTATTTTATTATTTATAGTCAAAATTATAATTTTTCTCCTAGAAGTGCATTACAAGTCTCAGCCAATTCTGGCTTCTAGGGCACACATATCTAACAAACTCCCACTTGACCTAAAGCCAATTGCCTACAAATATAAGTCCCATCTTCTCAAGGTAGTCTTCGATCTTTTGCTGGCCCAATGGCTTTATAAGCGGATATGCTGCATTATCTACGGAGTCGACTCTCTTGAACTTGATGTAACTCTTCTCAAGATAATTGTGGATGAGGTGGTATTGCTGCTCGATGTGCTTGGATTTCTGATGAGACCTCGGCTCCTTAGCAATGGCTATTTGGCCA
>QRFJ01003017.1:0-26329 GCA_006176705.1 Cocos nucifera | reverse complement strand
CCATTGTTGTCGCAGTATGGAGGAATGGCATCTGATGGCATCACTCCGATCTCTGCGGTAAACTTCTTATACTAGAATGCCTCCTTTGTAGCTTCTGATATAGCAATATATTCTGCTTCCATGGTGGAATCAGCTATCACAGTTTGCTTGAAACTCTTTCCAGCTGACAGCACCACCATTGCACACAAACAGACTCCAGATGTCGACTTTCGATCATCTACATCGGACATGAAATCCGAGTCTGTGTATCCCTGGACTTGGAGTTCTCCATTACCAAAGACCAACATCATATCCTTAGTTCTTCTCAAGTACTTAAGGATACATTTCACAGAAGTCCAGTGTTCTTCACCTGGATTTGACTGATATCTGCTTGTGACACTCACAGCATGGGCTATATCAGGTCGTGTACATAGCATGGCATACATGAGGCTCCCTATTGCAGAAGCATAAGGGATCTTGCTCATGCGTTCTATTTCCTCAGGTGTGCTAGGGCACATCTTCTTGGAAAGATGAATACCATGTCTGAAGGGTATTAATCCCCTCTTAGAGTTTTCCATACTAAACCTCTTTAGTACTTCCTCTATGTACATCTTCTGTGAAAGTCCTAGCATCCTATTCGGTCTATCCCTATAGACCTTAATTCCTAGAATAAAGGATGCTTCACCTAGGTCTTTCATGGAGAATTCTTTGGACAACCATATTTTGACTATGGTCAACATGGGAAAATATCATTCCCAATAAGGAGGATGTCATCCACGTACAATACGAGGAAGACAACAGCGCTCCCACTGACCTTTTTGAAGACACATGGTTCCTCTTCATTTTTGATGAAACCAAACTAATTTTGATCACATCATTGAAAATGAGTGTTCCAGCTCCGAGATGCTTGCTTAAGTCCATATATGGACCTTTGCAGCTTGCAAACCTTGTGATCAGTATCACTGGATGTGAAACCTAGCGGCTGTTCCATATAGATATCTTCCTCAAGATATCCATTTAAGAATGCCATTTTCACGTCCATTTGCCATATTTCATAATCGAAATAGGCTGCAACAGGCAAGCAATGTGCGGATGGATTTTAGCATAGCTACTGGGAAAAGGTATCCTGATAGTCAATGCCTTCGCATTGACTATAACCTTTTGCCACTAGTCTAGCCTTGAATGTCTCCACATTTCCCATCTGCACCAATCTTTCTCTTGAAGATCCATTTACACCCAATAGGTACTATACCTTCTGGTGGATCTACCAAGGTCCAGACTTGGTTTGAGTGCATCGAGTCAATTTCTGACTTCATTGCCTCTAACCATTTCTCGGAGTCGATATCTGATATCGCCTCGTTGTAGGTTTTGGGATCATCACCATGAGCACCATTACCTACGAGGAACATTTTCTCTACTTCCTCTGAAATAATACCTAAGTATCTTTCAGGGGGATGGAAAACTCTTTTCCGATCTACGAGGTGGAGGAGGTAGTGTTCTTATTGGCTCAACCTGATTTGGTTCCAATTGGTCCTTAGCTCGTTGCTACTTGTGAGACTTTCTCATCAAGCTTGAATCTGCTTTCCAATGCCGCTATCTTGAATAAACTATTTTTCAAGAAAGATGGCATGTCGACTCACAATCACATTGTGGTCTTCTGGAATGTAGAAATAGTATCCTAATGACTCTTTAGGATATCCTATGAATCGAGCTCTAAAGGACCTAAACTCTAACTTGTCCGCTTGTTGTCTTTTGACATGAGCCGGACAATCCCAAATTCTGAGATGACTCAGACTTGGTTTCTTACCATGCCATATCTCATACGGTGTGGTAGGAACGGTTTTAGAGGAACCCTATTCAGTAAATAAATTGAAGTTAACAATGAGTGTCCCCAAAGAAAATCAGGAAGGTCTGTGAAGCTCATCATGGATCGAACCATATCCAATAGAGTCCGATTTCTCCATTCTGAAATCTCCATTGAGTTGAGGTGTTCCTGGTGGAGTCCATTGAGAGACTATGCCATTTTTCTTGAGATAGTCTAGAAATTCCCGGCTAAGGTATTCACCTCCTCGATCTGATCGAAGAACCTTAATGGATTTTTTAGTTTGTTTTTCTACTTCATGTCTGAATTCTTTGAACTTTTCAAAAGCTTCAGACTTATGTCTCATAAGATACACATACCCATACCTAGATAGATCATCGGTAAAGGTAATGAAGTAGACAAAATTGCCTCTAGCCGGCACATCAAATGGGCCGCACACATCAGTATGTACTAGGGCAAGGAGATCTGTGGCCCTTTCCCCATGTCCTACAAAAGGGAGTTTAGTCATTTTGCCTTGAAGACAAGATTCACAAGTTGGATATGACTCGAAAGTCAATGGACTCAATAGCCCATTTTTCTCCAATTTGTTAATCCTATCTTCTGCTATATGACCTAATCTCAGGTGCCATAGATACCTATCGTTTGGACTATCCCTAGGTCATTTCATGGCATTCACGTTTTTGCTCGATAGTTAAAAATAGGTACATCAATATGTAACTGATAAAGACCATTAATAAGGAAACCATTTGCAATTTTATTTCTTTCATAAAGAATGTTACAATGGTCCTTAAAGAAGGTAATCACATAGCCTTCTAGTGCTAAGCATGAAACAGAAATCAAATTCCTGCTAGCTGCAGGCACATAATAACAGTCTTTTAAAACTAAGTCTAAACCAGATGGTAATCGAAGAGGGTATGTTCCCACGGCCACTGCAGCAACTCTTGCTCCATTTTCCGACGTGCAGGATCATGTCTCCATCCCTCAGCCTCCTGCTATCCTCAAGATCCTGCATGAAAGTGCACAGATGAGCACTAGAACCAGAGTCAAGCACCCAACTGGATGCAGAAGAAACCGTAAGGTTAGACTCAATAACGAGCATACCTCCAGAAGGACCTTCCTTCTTGTTCTTTCAGGGTGGCCAGGTAAGTAGGGCAGTTCCGCTTCCAATGGCCATCGCTGTTGCAATGAAAACACTTTTCCTTTGATCAGCGGCCTTCTTCTTCAGCTTCTACCTTTTTCTTCTTTCCTCCTTCCACCTTCTTGCTTTTTCACAGACTTCTTTTTCTTTCCATAAGACTTTCTTTTGGAAGAAGTCCGTTCCATAGCAAGAACTGAGCCTTTAGAACCTTTCATAGAAAGCTCAGCGGTAACCAGTTCATTAATTCGGCCAAGGAATTTTGAAGTTTATGCATGTGGTAATTCATGATGAATTGCCCATATGCATCAGTCAAGGATTGCAGAATAATATCATTCTGCAGATCCAAGTCCAACTTCACACCGAGCTTCTCAAGCTCTTCCATGTCCTTGATCATTGTCAGACAGTGATCTTGGACTGACTGCCCATCATGCATCTTAGCCTTAAAAAAGTCATTTCGTGACTTGATACTTTGGCTGCGCGACTCTGTTCACCAAACATCTCTTGTAGGTGAGCCAACATTTGGCGAGCAGTCCCGATATCTTCATGTTGGCGCTGGAGCTCATCAGACATCGAGCCCAACATGTAATATCTGGCCTTATTATCTTCGTCAATCCATTTTTCAAGAGACGCTCTCTGTTCAACAGATGGACGAGCTGGTAAGGTGGGAGGGTCCTGGTCCAATAACATGGGTTAACTTCTCAAAACCCAAAATAATTTTGTAGTTCCTGAGCCAATCTTTATAATTGGGTCCAGTCAGTCTATGTGTGTCCAGGATACGTGCCAGTGGGTTGGACGCAGACATTTTCCTGTAGAGAGTCAAAGATTCTAGTTAGATACTGTAATTTTGACTTGACCAATTTGTTTAGGATTTTATTTTTAAATAAATTAGCTCCCACTATTTTCTCGGATCCCTACACTCCCTCTGTAGAGATGCAAAAATCTCCATGATTAATGATTTCTAGTGGGTGGTGCGGTCTCACCAACTGACTCATCACCTCACCTAACAGTTATTGGTGATGGGTTAGCCAATGAGTGAACAACTCTTGTTCAATGATTCTCTAATCATGGTGCACCCAAACTTGGTCTCTAATTCATGAATCTCACCGTATCCGAAATATTGATCCACTCCTTAGTTAAGTCAGACCCACCATTTGCATAGACTGGGTTCCTAATTGAGTCTCTCACCGTATCCAAAATATTGAGCCCAACTCATCCTCCAGCCCATAGCATCCAATGCCTAATAGACATGGTTGCATCTTTCCCGGTGCAACTGAGCCACTGTATCCAGTCCGAGAACAATCAACCCCGGAAAGGGCCCGCACATCTACAATGGTGGAAGACCTCAGACTTAATCTTTTCTTAGGAAGAATTGATTCAGGTCTCATTAAACTAGACTTGGCATTAGTCATAACAATTATGACTAACCTAGTGGCATGGGTTAGCTCGGATTATTGACCACCTCAGATCAGAACTGTGTCAACAGATATGGCCAGGTAAGTGAGACCGGTGGAAGGGAATATGCCATTAACTCGCACAAGAACGCATTCAGGTCGAGTAGCTTCCAATTAAAAATCCAGTCGGTCGTATCTGTGCCAAACTTACCTTAGACACCAAATTATTGAGTCAGAACCAATTGGGTTAGCCTACAATCCAGACTCTAACCTCTGAGCCTAATTAGGTCTTGCTTGATCGATCACTCACATGACTCGATCTTGACCCAGACTTAATCCTATTAGGCTGGTCAATTTAAGCATTGTTGATCCCATCTAACCAACTCTTGATTCGGTTTGATCAACCGCTTAGACCTAATTGAGCTACCCAAGCTCGAACCCAGTATTATGAATATGTCTTAGATCTGAAATTCTCAATTTTAGACCTAATTAATATTTTATAATCTTAATTCTTAATTAAGTTAGGGTTCACAAATAAAATATGTAAATAAAATCCTAGGATTTCAAGATCTAGGGTTTTGCAGAAAGTAAGTTTTTGATTTCTGATTAATGACGAACGTGCAGCACCCCTACACATCATAAGAACATCCCATCGAATGGAAGGTGATGTCATTTAAACCCTACTTTGTTCTTATTACCAGCCGGCTAAGGAGAATGCCTTAATCAGAAATATAAATCTACAAAACTAGTTGGATCTACATCATATATCTCATATATAAAATTAATCTAACTTAATACATGTTTTGCATACATCCCATGTATCATATCATGCATGTTTCTTCAGATCTAAATTATCTCATAATTATCTAAAAAATTAAATTTAAATTGATCACATCAAAATAAATTCTAATCTAGATAATTATGTAGAACCATTTTACAACTAGTCTAAACATGCATTCATCATATCACATATGATCTAAAAATTAAATAATTTTATTTTTTATTTTTTAGATCTTATTACAATATTTTTAATCATTAAAAAATAAAAAATAAATAGATCTAAAATCATAATTTAATCAAAATAAATCATGATTATGCAAGACTATGTATAAAACTATTCTATTTTACAACTAGTCATGCATATTGTAGAACTTAGATCTATATTATTTAATTTTAATTTTTATAATTTCAGATCTAATCATATCTTATGTAACATCTAAAATTATCAAATAATTATATAAAAATAAATTAAAATTAGATCTAAATAATTTTTAGAACCTGGCTCTAGTACTAGTTGAAGGAGAAATTCTGATTTTTTGGATCAGGTTCGTTCAGATCTGATCGGATCAAGAGAGATATTTTAAAAGTTTCTCTCATATATCTAGATCAGATCTGAGATATTTTAGATATAATTTTATAGATCTAATAAATAAAAATAAAAATAAATTAAATCTAATTTAATAATACCTTGATGATGGGTAATCAGATTATCCTTTGATGATCCTGTTGATTGACTGAGGTTCTGGATCGAGCCACGCAAGCGCCTAGCCTCTACTGATATCTACTTGGACTAGATCTAGAGATCTTCTCCTTCTTTATCATCTCTCCAAAAATTAGATCTAGATCTGATTTGGAGGATCTTCAAAACTTCTTTCAAAGATCTACTATCGTCTCGCAGTAGTGCTGCCTTCTTCCTTTCTCATCAGCTTTTTCTTACCTAGATCGCACTAAACTAGTGCCCAACTTCCCTTGGACGTGGAGAGGAGAGAGAGGATAAGAAGATGATATGGAGAAGGGAGAGGGGCAGCCTTGGGGCATGGGCTAAGAGAGGACTCTTTTAAGGTTGGGCGCAAACCGGGTTTATATAGACCCTACTGCGCCATGTAGTGCCACATCCTCCCAGCCAATCACATTGCTTCGTGCAATTAGATCTAAATCTGATTGGTGGAATGACATCACCTGATCTAATTAGATGAGAGTCCTACTAATTCATCCTTAGATAGTGCCTAAGATTGGTCAAAGTCTATAGTTATGGGCCACCTAAGTAGAAACCAAGAAGTAACCAAGAGTTCCATCCGTATGGGACTCCAGTCGTCCCTATCCATGGGCGCATGCCTTCCTAGGCATGTGCCCCCTCCTTTCAAAAATCTAGCAAGGGGACAAGCCCCTATCTACTCTCCAATAGGTGCATGATACATGGGCAGTTGTCCAAGGGTCAAAGGTTAATGTTTGACCAAAGTCAAAAGACAAAAATTAGTAGGTGATGAAAAATGGCAGGTATTGTCTCAAATTTATCTCATAAATTAAGACAACCCTTTTCTGATCTGGACAGGCTCTAGGAAGACCAAGTAAAGGTACCTGAGTGAGCACAAACTCCTTTGGCTCAGTCAGAGACAACTTTTAATGATAGTAAAAGAAGAACGTTAGGTTCAATCGATGTGCTAGCACGATTTTCTTGAACCTAATTGAATCTCATTCAGATCAATTGAACTGGATCAGTTCAATTGATGATCATCCAGATTCAAACCCTTGTTTGTGTGACCCAGTTAGGTTCAGTTCTGTATATGGTAATGGGATATGTCATGATCTCTATCATCGACATCATCGAAACTTCCTTTCGATGGATCAGAACTCTTCTGATTCAGACAGCTAGAATGATCGATCATCTAAATCATTCTAATTGCTCCCAAAATCCACCAGTGACACCTAGCAGTATATGGTGGCAACCCATCAGAGCTGAAAATGCGAACCTCTTGGTGCAGCTACCTGTGTGATTAAGTTCTTCTATCTTGAGCTCCGATCAGATTAGGGTTAAGGTGAACTCGTCAAACCCTAGTTTCTATCATATGATGTAAATCATTCGATTCAAGTCCGATGTGAAAATCTTAAATAGAAACTCTTTCTATTATTTCACTCTACCATGGCCATGGGCTTCTGGACTTGATTCTCATGATCATCATAGGGCTGCTCCTCTATCCACCGAGGTAGATAGATTCCATCTTGATGCAATCCAGTTCCTACAATGAACATGCTATAGCCAACATACACCTCAGGGTTCTGAATGGCTAGGAGACCGAGTAATGGTGTAGTCAAACTATAACACCCTCAAGGTGAACTACCGATGCACCTCAGGTCAAAGAACCAGACACACCACTGCAGCATCGAGTCAGTCATTGACGAGAAGGTAGACTTCCTAATGACTACTCGAGGTGGTCACGCTCAGTGCCCTCGTTCTCTAACGAGTACCTATACTCTCGCTCCGGTGTCTCTACACCATAAACTCAAGACTCATCTACTCTAAAGAAGCGATTGTACGCCAACCTTCCGGATCAGACACCATCCTCATGATGATCCTATGGTCAGGAGCATTTTATGAGTTAATAATGAAAATTCTTGTCTTAAATTTTCAACTCTTGAAAATAAGAATTATCATTACCATTAACTCAAGGGATGTATCACAGACACTAAATACACATTTATGATAAAAAATAACCCATTTTATTATTTATAGTCAAAATTATAATTTTGCCCCGAGAATTGTATTACAAGTGTCAGCCAATTCTAGCTTCTAGGGCACACATATCTAATAAGTTCTTCTCAAGTACTTAAGGATACATTTCACAGAAGTTTAGTGTTCTTCATTTGGATTCGACTGATATCTGCTCATGATACTCACGATATGGGCTATATCAGGTCGTGTACATAACATGGCATACATGAGGCTCCCTATGCTGAAGCATAAGGGATCTTACTCATGCGTTCAATCTCCTCAGGTGAGTTGGGACACATTTTCTTGAAGAGATGAATGCCATTTCTGAAGAGTCCCAATCTTCTCTTGGAGTTTTCCATGCTAAACCTTTTTAGCACCTCCTCTATGTACATCTTCTATGAAAAACCTAGCATCCTATTTGGTCTATCCATATAGACCTTAATTCCTAGAATGAAGGATGCTTCTCCTAAGTCAATCATGGAAAATTCTTTAGATAACCACATTTTAACAACGGTCAACATGAGAATATCATTCCTAATAAGGAGGATATCATCCACGTACAATACGAGAAAGACAATAGCGCTCCCACTGATCTTTTTGAAAATACATGGTTCCTCCTCATTTTTGATGAAATCAAATAATTTGATCACATTATTAAAATGAGTATTCCAGCTCCAAAATGCTTGCTTAAATCCATATATGGACCTTTGCAACTGGCAAACTTTATGATCAGCATCACTGGATGAGAAACCTAGCGGCTGTTCCATGTAGATATCTTTCTCAAGGTATCCATTTAAGAATGCCATTTTCACATCCATTTTCTATATTTCATAATCAAAATAGGCTGCAAGAGCAAGCAACGTGTAGATGGATTTTAGCATGGCTACCGACAAAAAGGTATCCTGATAGTCAATGCCTTCGCTCTGACTCTATCCTTTTGCCACTGAACTAGCTTTGAGTGTCTCCATATTTTCATCTGCACCAATCTTTCTCTTGTAGATCCATTTACACCTAATAGATTCTATACCTTCAGGTGGATTTACTAAGGTCCTGACTTGGTTTGAGCACATTGAATCAATTTTTGACTTCATTGCCTCTAACCATTTCTTGGAGTCGATATCTGATATCCCCTCGTCATAGGTTTTGGGATCATCACCATGAACCCCATCACCTATGAGGAACGTTTTCTCTACATCCTCTAAAATAGTACCAAGTTCCTCTCAGGAGGTTGAAAAATCCTTTCTGATCTATGAGGTGGAGAAGGTACTGATTGTATTGGCTCAACTTGATTTGGTTCCATAGGGTCCTTAGCTCGTTGCTCTTAAGAGACTTTCTCCTCAAGCTTGATCTGCTTTCTAATGCCACCATCTTGATTAAATTATTTTTCAAGAAAGATGGCATGCTGACTCACAATCACATTGTGATCTTCTGAAACATAGAAATAATATCCTAATGACTCTTTAGGATATCCTATGAATAAAGCTCTAAAGAACCTATAGTCTAACTTGTTCACTTGTTGTCTTTTGACATGAGCCGGACAACCCCAAATTTTGAGATGACTCAGACTTGGTTTCTTACCATGCCATATCTTATACGGTGTGGTAGGAACGATTTTAAAGAAAACCCTATTCAGTAAATATATATAGCAGTTAATAGACTATGTTCCCAAAAAAAATCAGGAAGGTCTATGAAGCTCATCATGGATCGAACCATATCTAATAGAATTCTGTTTCTCCATTCTAAAACCCCATTGAGTTGAGCTGTTCCTGATGGAGTCCATTGAGAGAGTATGCCATATTGCTTGAGATAGTCCAAGAATTTTTGACTAAGGTATTCACCTCCTCGATCTGATCAAAGAACCTTAATGGATTTTTCAATTTGCTTTTTCACTTCATATCTGAATTTCTTAAACTTTTCAAAGGCTTCTGACCTGTGCCTCATAAAATACACATCCATCCTAAGATAAATCATCGATAAAGGTTATGAAGTAGACAAAGTTGCCTCCAGCCGGTACATCATATGGGCTGCACACATCAGTATGTACTAAGGCAAGTAGATTTATGGCCTTTTTCCCATGTCCTACAAAAGGGAGCTTAGTCATTTTGCCATAAAGACATGATTCATAAATTGGATATGACTCGAGAGTCAACGGACTCAACAGCCCAATATTTTTTAATTTGTTAACCATATCTTCTGCTATATGACCGAGCCTCAGGTGCCATAGATACCTATCGTTTGGACTATCCCTGGATCGTTTTGATCCTATGGCATTCATATTTTGCTCGATTTAAAGACAGATACATAAATATGTAACTGGTAGAGACTGTTAATAAGAAAAGCACTTGCAATTTTACTTCTTTCATAAAGAATATTATAATGGTACTTAAGAAAACTAATTACATAGCCTTCTTATGCTAAACATGAAATAGAAATTAAATTTCTGCTTACAGCAGGCACATAATAACAATCCTTAAGTACTAAATCTAAGTTAGATGATAGTCAAAGAGAGTAGGTTCCCATGGCCACAATAGCAACCATTGCTCCATTTCCGACATGTAGGATCATCTCACCATCCCTCAGCCTCCTGCTATCCTCAAGACCCTGCATGGAAGTGCACAAATAAGCATTAAAACCAGAGTCAAGAACACAACTACATGCAGAAGAAATCATAAGGTTAGATTCAATAATGAGCATACCTCCAGAAGGATCTGTTTATTTCTTATTCTTCAGGATGGCCAGGTATGTAGGGTAGTTCCACTTCCAGTGGTCATCAGTATTATAATGAAAATACTTTTCTTTGTTAAAGGCCTTCTTCTTCAGCTCTGTCTTTTTTTCTTTCCACCTTCCACCTTCTACTTTTTCACAGACTTCTTCTTTTCAAAAGACTTTCTCTTGAAAGAAGTCCATTTCATAGCAAGTACTGAGCCTTTAGAATCTTTCATATAAAGCTCAGCAGTAACCAGCATAATCATAAGCTCGGCCAAAGTATTTTGAAGTTTATGCATATGGTAGTTCATGCTGAACTGCCCATATGCATCAGTCAAGGATTGTAGAATTATATTATTCTATAGATCCTGATCTAACTTCACTCCAAGCTTCTCAAGCTCTTCCATGTCCTTGATTAACATTAGACAATGATCTTGGACTAACTGTCCATCACGCATTTTAGTCTTAAACAGTCATTTAGTGATTTGATATTTGGCTACGTGACTCTCATCAAACAACTCTTACAGGAGAGCCAACATTTGGCGGACAATCTTGATATCTTCATGTTGGTGCTAAAGCTCATCAGACATCGAGCCCAACATGTAGTATCTGGTCTTATTATCTTCATCTATCCACTTGTCAAGAGAATCTCTCTATTCAGTCGAAAGATGAGATGGTAAGGTGGGGGATTCTGGTCTAATACATTAGTCAAATTCTTAAAATCTAAAATAATTTTGAAGTTTCGAAGCCAATCCTTGTAATTGGGTTCAGTCAATCTATGGGTGTCCAGGATACGGACTAGTGGGTTGCATGTAGACATTTTTCTTTTTTCTGTAGAGAGTCAAAGTTTTTAGTTAGATTTTGTAATTAAGACTTGACCAATTTATTTAGAAGTTTGATTTTTAAATAAATTAGCTCCCACTATTTTCTCAAATTCCTACACAACCTCTATAAAAATGTAAAAATCTCTATGATTACTGATTTCTAGTGGGTGGTGCAGTCCCACCAACTGACTCAACACCTCACCTAATAGTTATTAATGATGGGTTGGCCAATCAGTGAACAACTATTATTTAATGATTCTCTAATCATGGTGCACCTAGACTTGATCTCTAATTCATGAATCTCATCATGCCCGAAATATTGATTCACTCCTTAGTTAAGTGAGACCCACCATTTGCACAGATTGGATTCCTAATTGAATCTCTCACCATATCCAAAATATTAAGCCCAATCCATCCTCCAGCCCATAGCATCCAATGCCTAATAGACATGGTTGCATCATTTTGGTGCAACTAAATCACTGTGACCAGCCAAGAACAATCAACGCCAAGAAGGGCCCGCACATCTATAATGGTGGAAGACCTTAGACTTAATCTTTTCTTAGGAAGATTTGATTTAGGTCTCTTTAAACTTGACTTGACAAAGCCATAAACATTGTGACTAACCTAGTGGCATGGGTCATCTCGGATTATTAGCTACCTTAGATTAGGACTGGGCCAACAAATATGGCTAGGTAAGTGAGACCAATGGAAGGGATATGCCATTAACTCAACAAGAATGCATTCAAGTCGAGTAGCTCCCAATTAAAAATTAGTCGATCGTATCTGCCAAACTTACCTTAGACACCAAATTATTGAGTCAGAACCAATCAGAATAGCCTACAATCCAGACTCTAACCCCTAAGCCTAATTAGGTCTTAACTCGATCGATCACTCTTGTGACTCAACCTTGACTCAGACTTAATCCTATTAGGTTGGTCAATTTAAGCACTCTTGATCCCACCTAACCAACTCTTGATTCGGTTTGATCAACCACTAGACCTAATTGAGCTATCCAAGCCCAAACCTAATTTTATGAACATAACTTAGATATGAAAATTCTTAATTTTAGATCTAATATATTTTATAATCTTAATTTTTAATTATGTTTAGGGTTCATAAATAAAATATGTATATAAAATCCTAGAATTTTAGGATGTAGGATTTTGCAGAAAATAAATTTTTTATTTTTGATTAAGGATGAATGCGCAACACTCCTACACACCAAAAGAACATTCCATCGAATGGGAGGAGGGGGCCTTTAAACCCCATTTCATTCTTATGACCTAACGGCCAAGGGGCACGCCTTAATCAGAAACATGATAAATCTACAAAACTAGTTAGATCTACATCATATATCACATATATAAAAAATGATCTAACTAAAAATATATTTTGCATACATCTCATGTATCATATCATGCATATTTTTAGATTTAAATTATCTCATAAATATCTAAAAAATAAGATTTAAATTTGATCATATCAAATTAAAATTTATTCTAGATAATTTTGTAGAACTATTCTACAACTAGTCTAAACATGCATCTATCATATCTCATATGAATAAATTAAATAAATTTATTTTTTATTTTTTAAATCTAATTATAATATTTATAATATCAAAAAATAATAAATCAATATATCTAAAAATTATAATTAATTAAATTAAAATTATGATTATGCTAGACTACACATAGAATAATTCTATTCCTAGTCTAGTCATGCATCTCATACATCATAGATCTAGATTATTTAATTTTTAATTTTTTAATTTTAGATCTAATCATATCTAATGTGACATCTAAAATTATTTAATTATTAGATTAAAAATAAATTAAAATTAGATTTAATAAATTATGGAACCTGGCTCTAATACCAGTTAAAGGGAAAAACCTATTTTCCAGGTCATGTTCGTTCAGATCTGATTGGATTAGAAGGGATATTTTAAAAAATTTTTCTCTAAGATCCTAATCAAATTTGGAACACCTTAGATATGATCTTATTGATTTGGTAATAAAAATAAAAATTAAATCTAATTTAATTATATCTTTATTTTGGATAATCCAATTACCTTGTGATGATCCTGATATTTGCTTGAGGTTCTGGATGTAGCCACGCAAGCACCTGACCTCTACCAGTATCCACTCAGACAAGATCTAAAGATCTTCTCTTTCTCAATCAATCCTCCAAAAATTAGATATAGATCTGATCTTGAAGATCTTCAAAACTTCTTTTGTAAAACTGCCATAGTCTCTTATAACAGTACTGCCTTCTTCCTTTTCTAGCATCTTTCACTTGCTTGGATTGCACCTTATTCATACCCAAAATCCATTGAGGGTGGAGAGGAGAGAGAGGACTAGAGGGTGGCATGGAGAAGGAGGGAGATAAGCTTTGTGGAGGTGGACTAAAGGCAGAAGCATTAAAAAACTTAGGCACAGATAGGGTTTATATAGATCCTGCTATGCCATGCAGTGCCACATCATCCCGACCAATCATGGCCCTTTGAGAAATCAAATCTAAATTTGATTGGTGCGATGACATCATCTAGTCCAATCAGATGAGAGACCCTAAAAAACCCTTCTAAGGTGGTGCCAAGACTGGGTCAAGCAAGAGTTCTTGCCGCCACAGAGTTTAATCCCCTAAAGCAACCCCGGAGTCCCATCTATATGGGACTCCTTCTTTATCCTCATGCGGCGCATGCCTCCATAGGCATCCCCCTCTTCCTGTCTGCATTTAGTAGGGGGACAAAGCCCCAAGTAATCTCCTATAGGTGCATGACATATGGGCAGATGTCTAAATGTCCAGGGTCAACATTTGACTAATGTCCAAAAATAGAAATTAGTAGGTGACCGAAAATGGCAGGTGTTGTCTTAAATTTATCTCATAAATTAAGACAATCCTTTTCTAATCTAGACAAGCTCCAGTTAGACCAAGTAAAGGTTCCTAAGTGAGCCCAAACATATTTGGCTCAGTCGAGACAAGATTTAATGATTATTAAAAGAGAACATTAAGCTCAATCATGTGCTAGCATGATTTTTTTGAATCTAATTGAATCTTATTCAAATCAATTAAACTAGGTTGGTCTAATTGATGACATCTAGATCCAAACCCTTGTTTGTGTGATCTAGTTAGGTTTAGTTTCATATGGAAATGGGATATGTCACAATCTCTATCATTGACATCATCGAAACACCATCCGATGGATCAAAATTTTTTAGATTCAGACAACTAGTATGATCGATCATCCAAATCATTCTAATTGCTTCCAAAATTCACCAATGATACCTAGCAGCATATGGTGGCAATCCATCAAAATTGAAAGCAAACCTCTCGATGCAGTTACCTGTGTGATTAGGTTCCTTTATCTTGAGCCCCAACCGGATTAGAGTTAAGGTTATCTCGTCAAACCTTAATATCCATCATATGAATTAATCATTCGATTCAAGTCCAATGTGAAAATCCTAATAGAAACTCTTTCTATTATTTTACTCTGCCATGGCCATGGGCTTATGGACTTTATTCTCGTGATCATCATAGGGTTGCTCCTCATCTACGAAGGTAGATAGATCTCCTATTGGTGCAATCTAATTTCTACAATGAACATGCTATAGCCAACATACACCTTAGGGTTTCAAATGGCTAGGAGATCGAGTTATGGTGTAGTCAAACTATAACACTCTTAAGGTGAACTGTCGATGCAACTCAGGTCAAAGAACCAGACACACCACTGTAGCTTCGAGCCAGTCATCGATGAAAAGGTAGACTTCCTCATGACTGCTCAAGGTGGTCACGCTCAGTGCCCTCTTCTCTAATGAGTACCTATACTCTCGCTTTGATATCTCTACACCATAGACTCAAGACTCATCTATTCTAAAGAAGCAATCATACACCAACCTTCTGGATCAATCACCATCATCATGATGATCCTATGATCGGAAGCATTTTATGAGTTAATAATAAAAATTCATGTCTTAAATTTTCAACTCTTGAAAATATGAACTATCATTACCATTAACTAAAGGGATGTATCACAGACACTTTCAAATATATACTATGATAGAAAATAATCCATTTTATTATTTATAATCAAAATTATAATTTTGCCCTTAGAAGTGTATTACAAGTGCTAGCCAATCTGGCTTCTAGGGCACACATATCTAATAGTGCAAGCCCAGTCATTGGGTCCAGGGAGTTCTAGTTCAAATTCTGAAGGGACCTCGTATTGAATCCTACTCAATGAAAGATCGTCTAGGGTTAAGGTATAGGAGATCATGTCCTGTGCGAAGGTCGGATGGGACACACTTCTAAGGTTGGTCTCATCTATGGGATAAAGATTTTGAAGGGTCGGATCAGTCGAACTCCAAGAACCAGCAGACTAAGAAGTTCTTAAAGACATTCAGATCAAACAGACACTGAAAAGTCCTTGAAAAATCAAGAGAATAAGGAGCAAAATTTTCTTAACGAAATTGAAGGGATAAAATGCAAGAGACATCGAAATAATCATTGGAGAGGTTGTAAAAATAACCTGGATTGATCAAGAGGGGCGACAAGATGATGGGCACGATGGAAATCAAATAGGAAAGCATCCATAGGCGGAAGAAATAGAAAAGAAAATTGAAGAGCTCTCAAGCAGGAAGAAGGATACTAGAGGAAGAAAGAGAAGAGTTTGAATAGAAATGAAGACCTTGGGAGAAGAAAATGGACTTAAATACCTTGCTAAGCCTAACATGGTTATGATGGTAGGTCATCTCCTATCGATCTACGATTGATAAGTGTCCCACTCATCATGATGGGCGGCTGATGGCTGATAGGATTTTAATAGCACCATACATGGAGCAGAGTCCTAGCGGGAGTCTCAAAAATTACCTTTTTGGATTGCTTCATATTTAAGAAACTTTGATGCAACATAATAAATTCCAAGACTCTCCATTCAACGAGCGCAGAACCCGAGAAAGAACTTTAGCAGTCGCCTTTTTCATACTATCTTCCTTCGAATCTCGATCTCGGGAGTAGGGAGACTATTGTTGGGTTGAACCCACTCCTACTGAAGTTCAGCTTGGTGTCTTGTCTCAGGATGGGTTGGACTCCCTCCAGCCAGACTTTCTCCAACTAGACTTTCTCCAGATGGACTTCCTCCAACTGAACTTCCTCCAGTCAGACTTCCTCCGATCGAACTCCCTCCAACCGGACATCCTTCAACTAGACTCCCTCCAGCCAGACTCCTTTGAGCTGAACTTCTCAAATCAAACTTCTTCTGACTAGACTCCTTCGAGTCAGACTCCTCTAATCAAACTCCTTCCAGACTCCTTCGAGTAGCCCAACGGACTCCTTCCAGTCAGACTTCTCTCTATCCATGGAAGGACCTCGCCATCAATTCTCAATATAGTAAATATCAGTCAACACTTAGATAATTTTTGAGACATCTGAACTTTAACTATTAAATTTTAATAAACTGGCATATCACGATAATGAATACTACCCTCCGTAACAAACTTCATGTGGTCCTAAACGACCCACTATCAGGTAGTTACGACTATCACCATTAGTTTGTTATAGGCTCCACCTATATAAGAGATCCTCTAGATATATTTTTTCTCTAAGCTTAATGCTCTATTTTATTTCACCTAATCATTCCATTTCTATTGGCTAGAAGAGCTAACTTGATCGTCAGAGGATCCTGCCAGAGCCATCACTCCTGACTCCGATCGAAACTTTATTTTGTAGGTCACCGATGATGACCTCATCTTCTCTAGCTCCAGCATTGTCCAACATCAACCAGAATTTGCACCAACAATACTCATATGCTCTCTCTCTTGAGATGTTGTTAGATAATCTTTCTTCTAGAGAAAAATTTCACAGCCTATCAGAAGATAGCCCTTTTTAGAATTCTTCATGCTGAACTGCTTCAGCATAGTATCTTTGTAGGACAACCCAAGTAACATCTTAGATCTATCCCTATAGATAGTCATCCCTAGGATGTAGGATGCTTCTCCAAGTCCTTCATGGAGGACTGAGATGATAGCTAAATCTTTATTTCCTATAATATAAGGATGTCATTCTCCTTTAAGAGAATATCATCCATATACAATATAAGAAATACCACCACTGAACTATTTGCCCACTTATATATGCAGGTCTCTTCTCCATTCTTAATGAAGCCATACATTTTAATCATCTTATCAAAATGCATCTTTCAACTTCGAGATGCCTGTTTCAATTCATAAATGGATCTCTGAAGCTTGAATACCTTAGACTCATCTATGGATGTGAACTCTTCAAGTTGTATCATATACACCTTTTCTTCTAGCTCTTCATTTAGAAAAGCTATCTTCACATCCATCTGCTAGATTTTATAGTCAAGATGGATAGCTATTGCAAGCATAATCTAAATGGATTTAAGCATTACCATAGAAAAAAATATCTCGTCATAGTCTGTACCATAATGTTGACGATATTCCTTGGCAACCAAACGGGCTTTATGTCTCTACTTTTCCATCTATTCCCCCTTTTTTTTAAGGACCTACTTACATCCAATATATTTAACTTCTTCAGGTAGATCAACTAATATCCATACATCATTGATCTTTATGAATTTTATTTCGGATTTCATGACTTCAAGCTATTTTTTAGAATCGGATCTCTACATTGCATCCATGTAAGTGATCAGATCCACATCATTCTCATCAAGCTCGATAGGATCACTTACCAGACTAAAAAACTATAGTATCTATTTGGCTGATGTGGTACTCTTATAGATCACCATAAGGGTGCAAGTTCATCAGGCTCTAGATTTGATCTAATCAAATTCGGTTTAGGTTCAGCTAATTATGTTGGTATTTCAACCTAAAGGACTTTCTCAAGTTCAACCTTGGAAGCAATAGTTCCTTCACTAAGGAACTTTTCTAAAAAGGTTGCCTTAAAGATGACAAACATTTTTTGTTCATCAGTAAGGTAGAATAATATCCTTTGATTTTTTTGGGAACCTTATAAAAATGCACTTGTTAGACCTAGGTCCAAGCTTATCTATCATTAAATATTTGACATAAGCCAAACACCTTCAAACCCTAAGGTGTCAGAGTACTAGCTTATACCCTATCTATATCTCATATGTGGTTTTAGTTACAGATTTACTCAGAACCCTACTAAGAAGATAGTATGCTGATTCGAGCGAGTATCCCTAAAAGAAGATCGACAGACTGGCAAAATCTATCATGGAATGGACCATGTCTAATAGGATCTGATTCCTTCTTTCAGACACACTATTATGTTGTGGTGTTCCTCGAGAGTCTATTGGAAGAAAATTCTATTCTCTTTTGGATATGTCAGAAATCAACTAGAATGGTATTCAACCCTTCAGTTAGACTGAAGAGTATTAATACTCTTTTCAGTTTATTTTTCTAGCTCATTATCGAATTATTTGAACATTTCAAATGAATTTGACTTATGTTTCATCAAGTAGATATACCTATACCTAGATAGATTGTTTGTAAAAGTAATGAAGTAAAAGTATCCCCCTCTAGCACATATGCTCATAGGTCCATGTACATCAATATGTACTAGACCTAGAAGCTCACTAGCTCTCTCATCTTTTTCAGTAAAAAGTGACTTGATTATTTTTTCAAGAAAACAGAACTCACAAGTTAGAAGTGATTCAAAATCACCGACTTCGAAGATTTTTTTTTGAGTTATCCTATTTATTTTGTTCTTTTTAATGTGAGCTAGCCTATAGTGCAAACGATAGATTTTAGACACATTATCTACTCTAGGGTGTTTGCCAATGGAATAAACCATATTAATAGGTTGTGATAAAAAATAAATTTCATTGCTCAATTATCAAGTAAAAATAGTAATACCATTTAAAATGATATTATAATTTTTTAATTAAAATTTTATAATTATTTTTGGCTAAAAGGCCTACAGAGATGATGTTCAATAGAAAGCTTGGACAGAAGTGATATTCACTTAGAATAACAGTATGAGAATTTAAAACAAGCTTTATGATTCCTAAAGCTAGACTAAAATTGATATTCCATCTTTAATATTTAGGAATCTCTCACCATTTTCAAACCTCCTACTGACTTGTAGATCCCGCAACGAATTGCAAATATGATAAGGGCTTCTAGTATCTAATACCCAGTCAGTAGTATCGTAAATTAAGAAATTGCAAGGAGTTATATATAATTACCTTGCCCAGCAATAGTTTGCTTCTTCGTTGACCTATTTGGATCTAGGAAGGTAATGTACTAAGGATGGTTTTTCTTTCAGTGCCCCTGCTTCTTAAAATAGAAGCACTCCGCCAGACTCTTATCGGGCTTGGGTTTTTTTTCTGACCCTGTATAGGTATCCCAGCATGCTCCTGCACATCTTTATTCTTCTTCTTCTTGTTCTTCTTTCTTTTCTTAAAGAGTTGATGACCAGAAGAGAAACCTCTCACTACATTCATCGACTTCTTATGGAGTTGGCGATCCTTCTCAATGTTTTATAGTAACCCCAGCAAACCGTGGTAGTTGACTGTAGGCTTTGTCATTTTAAAAAAGGTAAGAAAGGGAAGGAATGACTAGGGCAAGGAGTTTAGTAAAGCATCTTTTCCAAGCTACTCATGCAAGAAAAAGTCAAGCTTGCTCAGGCGCTCAATCATCTCGATCATGTATAATACATGATTAGCAACTGACGCCCCAACCCTCATTCGAGCATTGAAGATGGCATAACTAGTCTTGTGGCTCTTAACATTGTTATGAGTGCTAAAAGATCCATTGAACATTTGAAGCATGTCTTCTAGCTGGGCATTCTCAAACCTGTGACTACACCCATTGCTCATAGCCACCGACATGATGCAACAAACCATTGTTCGATCATGTGCATTCAGAGTTGGCTCCTTAGGTGCCAAATCTGTTAGAGTGTACAGAATCCATTCATACTCTTGGACAATCTTTAACTTTCAATACTAGCTATCGAAGTTAGGTCCCATTAATTTATCATTATCCAATAATGATCGAAGCGATAGGGTAGTGGCCATAACTGCATAAAGGAAAACCAAAAATTTAATTAGTATATGTTTTACTAAGCCTAAAGATTTGGACTTTAGTTAAAAGGTTCTTCTACTATTTTATATGAATCGATTATCTTTACCTCTAATTTGAGGAATTATCCTAATTTCTTAGTAGGTACTAGAATCCACACAAACTGCATACAAGCCTGACTTTGGCTGATCAATTTATATGCATCTATTGGTAGGTTGTTAACCAATTATTTCTCTAAAGAACTTCTAGTAATTTAATTTTGTCCTAGAAGCATAATCAGTAGGCTTTAGTCTCTACTGAAAAGGTCTCGTTATATCCAATCATTAACATGACCATATTTGGTCCATCTAACCAACGAATGATTAAGCCCTACTTTAGTTAGTCAACCTAACCACCATCTAGAGAGAGACAGCCAAGTAATTATATTATGAATGATAATTCCCAATAGCCAATAAGCACCAAGCCTTTGTGCCTCCAAAGACTATTTAGCTAAGGGACCCATTAGTACTCAACTTAATGGGGAGGCTATGATCTAGTTATCATCATAACTATTTCATTTTCAAGGATCTAATAATTTTAGAGATTTTGATTAACTCATTTTAAGAGAAGAGAGAAGATTAACTAGCTAATCATGATCCTTCCACTGAATTCACCAAGTCAGATTAATGGAAACTAGAGATAAGCTTGTCTAGGGGCACCTAAATCAGTCATACTGATTTACCTAGTTGACATGGGTGAGCTCGAATCACCAAGTGATCTAATCAAAATCTAATTCACCATGTTGGCTAGATAAGTGAGATCAGTGGAAAGGATATGCCATTAACTCATCAAAAATCAAATCAGTGCGAGTAACTCTCAATTAAAAATTGTTGGTCTAGACTACCAAACTTATCTTAGATACCAACTGGATAATTAGTTTCAAGTTGATCCACCTAGTAATTTTGGGCTCGACCATTGAGCCAAAAATGAAGTCTATTTGGTTATTGTTAAAGACATAGACTTGACCAACTACAACTATTGCAATTGATCTAGAGTGTCCTTAACCTAATCTAAGCCAACGCTTGATTAGATTTAGTCAATTACTCTAATGAAGTCAATACTTTAATCTAACCTTAGGTCTAACCCAATTAATGTACCTAATTCATGCTAACTCATTAATCCATGTTGTTGGGGGATAAAATAGCTTCCACTGAAGTCTGGTAGGATGTCTGGTTTCAGCATGATTTTGGGCTATAACTATAACCGAACCTCAACCAAGTAGCTCTCTTACTCCACCCCACTTTATGAAAGATGACCTCTACTCTGTGTATGCCGGATGATCCACTCAACCGTGATCACCAATCCTCTACCAATGACTACAGCATTCAAGGATTTTTGGACTTCAGTCGAATGAAGTTGAACAATAAAAGGACCTCATTGTCGATGCAAGTCCGATCCTCAATCTAAAATAAGCAGCCATTACAACAAGGAATCCCGATGTTCTTTTTGGTTGATTTTGAGTATCTATCAAACTTTAGAAAATAGTGAAGATGGTACCTATAGGGAGTTTTGATTCTTGACCTTCATCCATATCAATAGCTAGTGGATCCTAAATTTCTACCATCCCGATCGAACTCCTCTGAGAAACTTTGGCCATGGTCCCCAATTAGGAACCTACTATCCTCTCTTTGGTCTCCAGCTTGATTGTTTATGTTCGCTCTTGGTTGACCTTGAAGGTGGCTGAGCTCCTCAAAGCTATCAAAGGTAATAATAGTAGAATCCAACAGACTTGCAAGTCCATCCTCCATGATTTAGGAGCCGATCTCCAAGATCAGCCGATTCGATTTTGAATTTTGTATGAATAATTAGCTCCTAAACACAGAAGTCTCCAATCTATCTATCGAACTCCAGCAAATTAACTTCAATCATCTACAAGTCATGACAAATAATAGTTGACCCTTTGTAACAAACTCTACACAGCTCGAACAACCTATTGACAAACGGTTAAAATTTTCACTATCAATCTATTACATGCTTCGTCTATATAAAGGACCCTCCAGATATGCATCTTCTCTTTGAGCTCTTATTTCTGCTTGCTTTCTTCTGAGCACTTCATTTTTGTTGGCCAAAAAACTAACTTGACTATCAGAGGGTCTTGGCAGAGCCAACTCTGGCTAGGACTTCATCTTATAGGTTTTGTCAGTGGCCGCTTCTTCACTAGCTCTAGCAAACTTCGGTGTTAGCACCATTTTCTGTACCAACAGGATTGGCGCTAGTGGAAGGATCCGCTAAGTCCTTGCTTTTAAAGAAGTACCTAGTCGAGTTCATCTTGATCCTCGCTTCTACTCTATTTTCTTCTGATTTCTTCTTATTCTAGCAAGATGCCACCCAAAAAAGCTTTTTTCTCGATGATCCACTGCTAGATCCATCGAAGGGCTAGCACATCCACCTGCTTCGACCACATCGTCGGCACCTCAACCTCCACTAGTAGCCATGGTGGATCAGAGTAGTTCATCCTACTGATGCAGTAGGTTAAAGACCTCACTGAAGTGGTGCAAGCCATGCAGCTTCCTCTAGCACCAGTCCAGCTAGAGAAATTCTCATCAAAATATCGAGATTCGATGCAAGAAAGGCCCACCTAGGAAAGCTGACCGGTGACCCCTAGAAAGGAAAAGTAGAGAGCGAAGAGCCCTTATTCTAATCATGACTCCACCCCTGAAGAATCATTGCCTCCCTCTAGCTAGTCATGCATTGAGATCCATGATTAAGATGACATGCTGCCCCAACCTGCAATGACGATATCTGCATCGACCTTCCATTCTCCACTCAGATCATGTAGGAGCCCCACCCATTGAATTTCAAACTCCTCCAGTTTGAGAGTTATGATGAAACCTCAGACCCAGTTGACCACCTTGAAGCCTTTAAGACTATGATGTTGCTCTATGGCATGCCTAACACCATCTTCTATAGAGCCTTCCACTCCACTTTGAATGGAGCAACAAGAAACTAGTACTCGAACCTCAAATCAGGTACCACCTTTTCTTTCTACCACTTGAGCTACTAGTTTGTAGCTTATTTCATCAATAGTCGATGCCAGAGATGAGGCTTAGACTTTCTTGTCAAAATCAAGTAGAAGAAAGGGGAATCCATCCGAACTTACGTCAGCTACTTTAATGCTACTACCTTGGAGGTCCAAAATCTGGATCAATTTATTGCTATGGCCACACTGAAGGATGGCCTTTAGAAGAATGATCTTCTTCTCCATGGAGAAGAAATATCCCCAAGATTTTGCTGACATGCTGGCCCGAATAGAAAGCTACGTGATTGCTTGTCGTTATAGCATTAAATAAAAATTAGATCCAATTTTAATATTTAGGATAGTGGTGAGTTGGATGTTGATTTTCTCGGGTATTGAAGACTAAGTTACATTCAATTTTAATTAAAAATAAAATTTTACTTTAGTTTTAAAGCAAAAATTTAAATAAGCAGATTAAAGTGAGGTAATTAAGAGTCTAGCAAATTAAAATAGAAATAAAAGGAAATCTAATACTTAATTAATTAGGGTTTTTGAATTAATTTAAAATATTCTAAAATTTTGAATCCATCTTTAGCATGGTTGTGGTAATTTCTTTTAATATAAAAAATTATTATTTTTAAGAATTTAGTTATGATTATAATTTATTTTCTTAGAGCATGAATTATATCTCTTGATAATGATCCATCTCTATGAAATCATAAATTATTCAATACTTTATTTCTTAAAAATTAAGAACATGACTTTTAATGATTATTTTCTAAAATAAATTATTAAATTAATATGGACTGTATCTATCGATCATAATTCATCATAATGAATATAATTTATTTAGATCTTTAATCAATGATAAGTATGTCAAATAATCAAGATCTCATGCATAAAAAAAATAAATTTCATTAAAAATTGAGCAGGAGAATATGTTTGTATAAAATGTAATTATAAAAGATAAAGAAAAATATTACAATCCATATCAGAAGATTTCATCTACTCTTTCACAATTTATCTCCTTGGCTACGCATGGTTGACGATCTACTCGCTCTCGACATCTTCAAAGCTCCTTTGATTAAAGGTTGGAAGAAAAAAGAAGGAAGAAAGGAGGAGGAGAAGAGAGAGGAAGAGAGGAAGAGGCTCTATTTTCTCCATTGCGTAGAGGTTCTGTTCTCAGGCTTTAGGTGTAAGGAGGTTTAAATAGAGGACGAAACAAGGTTTTTAGAGTTATTTTTGAAGTTAAAATCTGAGTTTGGAACAATTTCTTCATGCTTGATAAGTTCTAGCCGTCTATTCTATGATCAACAGCCTGAAATCCATCAAAAACATTTGCCACTAACTCCCTAATCAATGCCCTAATTAATTCTTTGCCATTTGGTTACCATTTGCTCGATTTTCAGCCATTAGATCGCGCTCAAGAAGGCTAGGAACTTTGAATCAGATCGAGAAATGCCCTCAACCATTGGATCTTCACCTGGAGAAATGAGAGCTATCGGATGGCACTTTAACTCTACCTATGGACCTTGTAGATCGACTGCACTGAAGACTGCCACCAATCACCATGTTGCTTGCCACCTAAAATTACTAATCTACCCTCATAAGCTGCATGAGTTTTTTTGTAAACCTCTTAAGGCTTTAGGTCGACCACATGGCATGCTCTATTCACCACACCTGCTAAGCTGGCAGTCAATCTACCATAGACTACATGAAGAAATGACATCATCCTAACATCAATCGAATAGTGGAGCTGGGCTGCAGGCTTGCTATACATGTGGGCTTCGGTGGGCTGCATCGCTGACAGGCCAGGCTTGCTTTTGGTTTGGTTCAACCAGTGGTTAGGCTAGGTTTGCAGTTGGTCGATCTTAATTTTTTTTTCTTTTAAACTTTTGGGCTTCATATCTTTTTTATTTCAGCTATAATTTGAGTAAAATTTAATCCGTTAGAATCCATAAATTGAGCCTTTCACATTGATCAACTTCATTTTTGAAAATATTAATAAAAGTATTAATTTTTTTAAATAAATATTAATTAATATATTATTTAATGCTATTATTTAGTAATTTATGATAATTATCACACCTTCAACTTAAGTTTTACTCATCTTCGAGTAAAAAGAGAAAAATTAGAAGTATGTACCGACTTAATAAGATATGAAGGTTTTGTCAGGTTATCCTAAAGTCAATTGATACCTGGTTAGAGATTTAAGAAATATGTCATCGGATTATTAATTCTATCCTAAATAGTAGTTAAGTGAATAACATAAAATTTTAGAGCTTTTCTTTGACTAATTCTCCATCTTTGTTCTTGAAATCCTCTATCTTTAGCATGGACTAGAGTTTTTTTTCTTTTAATATAGCTAGTACAATGTTTTAATCTCTTAAACTTTCTATCTGATCCTTGTAGCGAGCTTTGGACCAATGACTCCTAAACTAGTTGGCTTTAGAGCATTAGATGCAGAACAATCCTCGGGCTTACTAGCTCGAGTCAAATAGGCTATAGATTAAAACTAACTATATCATAAGTTTTTTTACATTGTCCACTTTTTGACGTGAATAACATTGCTTACTTAGGCAACGAAATCCATTTACTCGATGGGAGACCAATGTTTAGAACTTGCTTCTTTTTTTTCAAATTTTTTTTCACTCATGCCCATACGAAGTAGATTCTTTATTGAATATAAACTAGAAGAAGATTTTAGAATCACTCCAAAATTTATTCTATTCTAAACTGGACTATTTATTGGGTTTTCTTAATAGTTTGATTATTAGTATTTCAAAAATTCTCTGGATCATTAATCAATCATCAATTAAAATACCTAAAAAACTTTAAATCGATATAAAATTAGGTACGTAAGACTAATTATTATCATATTCAAGAAGTTAAAAAAATATTATTTATCATTTCCTCCAACTTAATTTCCATTGTCCTCAATGGAGGAAAGAAAAAGAGTATTAT
>QRFJ01003016.1:80709-103693 GCA_006176705.1 Cocos nucifera | reverse complement strand
GATCGGACAGCCAAAAATGTATCTCTAATGTGTTTGGAACTGAGTTTCCTACTGAAAACATTATTTTTAGATTTTTGGAGTCTATATAACTCTGATTGACGAACTATTTATTGCATTAGAGAGCTGGTGATATTTTAGAGATACTAAGAGGCTTCTTGAGAGTTTTTGTGAGGGTTTTGGAGCTTTTTATTGAGAAACTCTTGTACAAGGGTTGAGTGGTAAGTTTTTCTTATATTATTTATTTTTTCTTTCTCTCATAGTGATGTTTGCATGTCCCATGAAGGTAGATCTTGATCTAATCCATATATACTTAATTATGTGCTCTCTTATCTTGTATTCTTCTTTCTTTCTCTTATGGTATCCACATGTGATCGAGTATAATGCAAGTGGTATCAAGAAGGTCCTGTGGTCATGATACAATAATTGATATCAGAGTGAGTTCATATCCTAACACTCACAGATACTAGAACTCATCGATGGGGGTTCTCTTTAAAAATTTTAAAAAAATTTGAAAAATAAAAATAAAAAGGAGGCTCAGATTTACCATTTAATCATGTATTGCAATGTTACTTTTGGTATCTTCTACAACTCAACCAAATCAGTTGTGAACAATTGCTCACTAAATAGCTGCAGGCCATCCAAGATCGCCTTGTCCTTTGGAATTGTTAAAATATTTATAGAAGAAGAGAAAAAAATAGAGAGAAATATCACTAAATTATACTAAGAATTAATCATCACAGCCTCTTTATAAAAAAAAGAAAGAAATAAAAGAAAAATAATTTTTCAAAATAGGAAAACATGATACGTAGATGTAGAAAATAATAAAATAAAAAATGATATAAACTAGACCGAAGAGATGAGTTTGATCGATCCCACATCTTCAAATCCTAATTAGGATGAACCAAAATTGGAGTGATGAGGATCCAACCCCATAACCTTTTGACTCTTACTTCATTATCTTGAACCAATGGAACTAGGTATATTAATATGAGAATATTAATCTAAGAAAATTAACATCAAGCTTTAACCAGATGTATGATAGGAAATCAAAATGCACGGACAAAATTTGGTCCCACATAGTTGATTTCTAGCAATCTAAAGAATAGTTATTGCTTAAAATTTAGATAAAAGTGCATACACTAACTTAATTCAACAACACTATAGATAGATTCTTATTTTTTCATAAAAGATCGAGATTATCTTGTGTAGAAAAAAATGGATGTTCCATCCCCCTGAATCATTGTAAAGACACATCTAAATACTCAGTATTAAAATATCTCTTGTGGCAATCTGCCTCTTTTATCATCAAAAGGAAAAAGAGTGTGAAATTTAAGGCTAAGAGAACAAACAAAGAAACCTAATTTACCATCAAAAGGAAAAAGAGTGTAGAATGGTTTAGCAACTAATTGAAATTATGCTGGTTGAACTTGGAACCATTTGTGGGAATAAAAATATAATTGAATTGCTGAAATTCTTGATGTATATGTTGAGGTCTAGTCAAACCTAAACTAAGGTAAGTAGATAGAACAGAAGTAAGGCGTAGAAAGGCTAAAGAATAAGAAGGAAAGCAAAGCATGCATAATTATGTTTGTGAATCTGGTAGTATGATGTTAATATATGTGTATCACTTTTATAGAAGAGAAGGAAAGCCCGAGGGGTGCTTTGGATAAGTCAAGCACCAAGGTAGTGTAGTAGTTATTTTGAGGTGAGTGGCTTCTCCATCTAACTTTAGAATGCGTTCATTGTATTTTTCCTATGAAAAAGGTTATCTTTGGCTTACTATCAGAAGATACATATTGTTATATAAATATGGAACAACATGCATATATGTTGTGTAAATTTTTTTGATAGCACAGTATCCATTTTGAATTGAAAGGTTTAAGTCAGCTTATTAATGTTTGAGCTTCTATTAAACATTTGTTTCATTAAAAGTGACATATAGGAGTGATCAACCTATAGAGTGTGGTCATAGTATCACTTTTTACATAGCAGCACCATAATAGCAGAAAATTAGCAGCAATATAAGTAGCATGTCCAGTGGGGCAATATAAATAATATGCCCAATGGGGCAATATAAATAGTATGCCCAGTGAAGCAATATAAACAATATGCCCAGTGGGGCTCAGCAGTATCATTTGTTTCGTATCAGCTGCCCATGGGAGTGGTGCCCTATGGTGTAATCAAGAATAGTCTAGCAGTTTTTGCTTAAAATGCTCTTTTAGATGGCTTTATTTTTATTCAGCTTATATAAGACTTAGAAATGTATTAATAGTATGTGCTATGTGCTATATGGAGGATTTAAACTAAGCTTTTCCATTATTTTCACTATTAGATGTATTATCCATTCACTGGGACTTGGGTCTTATTATTTTTCCTATTGTGTTTTTTCTTTGCAGACCCTCAGTGTTATAGCTCTGTATAGAAGTTGCATCATCATCAGCATCTACTTCAACATTCATACTATAAGAGGTTGGTCATACTTTATAGTGTGGGAAACTCATGTTGGTTGAGTTTGTTAGTAAGGAGAGAACATTTTGGGGTATGTTGTATATGTGGTTTGAGTAAATCTGAACATGTTACTAAGTTATACTTTAAAACTTTATGTATCCAATCATAGCATAATGAATGAAAACTCAAGCTTATTTTTGCATAATATTGAGCTAAATAGAGAAGATTATACTACCAAGTTAAGAATTTGTACATAAGTCGATTTGTAGCAGATTATGATAGATGAACAGGATTTAACAGTATCTTATGAACCGCATCATAAGATATTGGCAAACTCTACTCAGCTATCATGCCCTCTAGCTTGCTCTATCTAGGGGGTGGGGTGTGACAATCAAAATGCTCCATCTTGCTAGATGTTGTGCCAAAAACAAGTGTCTTTCACTCCAAAGCAAATGCAATTCGTGCATGGTGCTACCAACATGATGATGCCATCCAATTACATATAAACATTTTCAAGATTTATGCACTATCCCAATATTTATCTACATAGGTGGCTGATTGACTCTAAAATAAAATTGATGGTGTGTTTGGTCCATGATCAGAATTGGAGTCGGAATGATAATGAATTGGGACGAGAATTAGAATAGCCATATCTTCTAATTCATTTGGTTCAAAATCGAAATTGGAATCAAAATGATATTTAAATACTAGAAAAAAATATAGATATTGGAATTTGAAATATTAGAGTATTCCCACTCCCTTCAAAATTAAAATCGAAATAGGGCTCCCGCCAATCAAATGGCTGAAATGTGAGTCACTTATTTCTATTCTCATTTTAGAGTCCAACTCTCCCCAACCAAATATATTTTGAGATATTGATAAGCATCAATATTTAGTGGAATAGAAAGTTAGAGATATGAAAAAGAAAAACCAGAAGTTTATAGTCTCTTGACCTACATGAGTTAATTGAGATATCAAAATTAGTTGATAGAGTAAATATATAAATAACTATCATTTTTAGGTCTTATTTTTAATATTTATTCATAGCAATTTTAATATACTTCCATGCAGACAAATATGTGCTAACATAAAACTCTAGGATTTTAACTTCTAAAAAAGCATCTAAAACATCCATAATCCTACTTGTTTATTATGTTCATTCATTTTCCTACTTTTAGAAACTATCAATTAAAATTTCACATATATATTTTAAACAAAGAATAATGGTCAAACATTTCAAATTGATTTAATAAATTTAAAACTTTGTTCTTCATTTGACCCTTTGACTTTAATTTTAATAATTAGTGCTTAAGCAATTAAATATTTGAAGTTTAATCCTTTTACACAAAGTTAGGCTTGATCTAAATAAAAGTCTTTCTTTTAAGAAAAAAAGTTTTATTTGATTAAGTTGTGGACTCAATATAACACAATCATCAAAATCCAAGGCCATGAACAAGTTAAATTGCAGTTATCCAGAGGAAAGCTCTCATTTTTTGTTTTTTTTTGTTTTTACTAACATGTGAGAGAGAAAGAGAGAGAGAGAGAGAATTTCAACCAAATATATTAATTTATTAGTCAAGTTACAAGTCTGCATAAGCCAATTATAGAACTAGTAACATGAGAATGGTATTGCAACAACCCATGCAAACTATTCTCCTATAAATAAAACAAGAGCCACACTACTTTCCTTACTCATTAAAATCCCAAACAGATCTGAACCTTTATTGGTTATTATCATCAATTCAAACACTTGGTGCAGGTGAAATTTCTCTGGTTGGTTTTGATGAAGTCTTTGCAGCACAGTAAGTCTCAAGGAGGGGAGGGAATAGAGAGCCATAGAGGGGGTTAGAGGAGAATAAATCATCAAAGCACTTTTTGCTGAGGCTATTGATAGCGTTGCAGCACTCGGGGGTCAGCTGGAAGCGCCAGGTGAGCAAGGAAGACAAGATGCTAGGGGTGCACCCTTTGACTACAGTAAGGGGTTTCGAACAATCTTTAAACTTGGGGTCGATCACCACAAAGGGAATCCTCTCTTCTTGTTCTAAGCTCCAGACTACTCTTGTGGTCATTGTCAAGGCGACGATCATAAGGAGGAGCATGTTTGATGAGTTAGCCATGGTGGTGGTGGTGGTGGTGGTGAACTAGGTGGTGGATATGCTGGAAAGAGAATGAGTATGGAGGGGATTTATAGAGAAGGGGATGGGAGTTTAGTGAATGTGTTTTGGAAAGAGTCAGGTTTTGGTTTTAATTGCATGTTATTTGCTAGAGTTTTTGGTTTGAGTTGCACCATTATTTATTGGGATGTTAATATATGTTACCATACGTTGGTTTTTATCTTATATGCTTAACTATATATCCTTGCTACGTTATGGCTTTATTCTTGCTTTTTTTTTTGGACATTATGGCTTTCTACGTTATAGCATTCCACAATATGACAATAGAGACATGTTTGGAGCAAGGAGAATGCAGCACAAAATAGAGCATACTAAACTAATTTTATTTCTTTAAAAAACTTAAATACCTATATTTTTCATGGTATAGAAATTTTTTAGAAGAATTTTCTAGAGATGTAATTGACCCGATGAGCTTGACCTACAAGAAATTTTTTGACTTGAATTGAGCTAATCTTGATTGGACTTAGATTGGTTTTTAAGTCATTTTCAAGTTCAAATTTTGAGATTAAGCTAAGTTAATCTATTATATATATATATATAAAATAATACTCTATGTAGAAGTATTATGGTGTTGCCACCTTAGCATCTCAGATAATTTTAGTTATGCTACGTGGATTATTATTTTATTATTATTAATAATTTTAAATATTACTTTTAAATAATAATATATGATATTTTAAAAAAATTTAAAAAATAATATTTTAAAAATAAAAATAGAAAAAAATAAGTGATGAAAAATATTTTTAAAAAATTATTATTTTAAAAAATAAAATATTATTAAAATAATAATATTATTTTAAAAACATTAATTTATTATTATTTTAAAAATATAACATATCATTTGTTTAATCTTAAAAATGATAACATACTAATTTATTTTTCTAAAAATAATATTTTTATCAGCATATCAGATGATTTTAATTATGTCATATGGATTATTATTTTATTATTAATAATAATTTAAAATATTATTTTTAAATGATAATAAAGTAGACTCTATAGAGGAGTATTATGGTGTTGCCATCTCAGCATCTTAGATAATTTTAGTTATACCATATGGATTATTATTTTATTATTAATAATAATACATAATATTATTTTTAAATAATAATAAAATAATATTTTAAAAATTAAAAATAATAATAATTTAAAAATAAAAATAATAAAGGGATAAGAGATGAAAAATATTTTAAAAAATTATTATTTTAAAAAATAAAATATTACAAAATAATAATATTATTTTTAAATATTAATTTATTATTATTTTAAAAAGATAACATATCACTTTTTAATCTTAAAAATAATAACATGCTAATTTATTTCTTTTAAATAATATTTTTATTAGCATATTAGATGATTTTAGTCATGCCATGTGGATTATTATTTTACTTTTAATAATAATTAAAATATTACTTTTAAATAATAGTAAAGTAGTCTCTATGTAAGAGTATTATGGTGTTGCCACCTCAGCATCTTAGATGATTTAAGTTATACCATGTAGATTATTATTTTATTATTAATAATAATTTAAAATATTATTTTTAAATAATAATAAAATAGTATTTTAAAAAATAAAAAAAATATTTTAAAAGAAAAAATAGAAAATATATAAGAGATAAAAATATTTTAAAATTATTATTTTTAAAAAATAAAATATTATAAAAATAGTAATAATATTTTTAAAAACTATTAATTTATTATTATTTTAAAAAGATAACATATCATTTTTTAATCATAAAAATAATAACATACTAATTTATATTTCTAAAAATAATATTTTTATCAACATCTTAAATGATTTTAATTATGCCATATGAATTATTATTTTATTATTAATAATAATTTAAAATATTATTTTTAAATAATAAAAAAATTATATTTTAAAAAATTAAAAAAATAATATTTTAAAAATAAAAATATGAAAGGGATAAGAGATGAAAAATATTTTTAAAAGTTTTATTATTTATAAAAATAAATATTATAAGATTAATAATTTTTTTTAAAAAAATATTATTTATTATTATTTTAAAAAGATAACATATCACTTTTTAATTTTAAAAATAATAACATCCTAATTTTTTTTAAAAAAATTATTATTATTTTAAAAAATAATATATTTTAAGATTTAAATTGATCCATTGGATCAAATTAGATCAAATCCTAATAAATTATCTATAAATAGAGCATAATATTTCATCAATTTGAAAGCCAAATCTCTATATTTAATAGCCTCCAAAAGTTTGGAAGAAGGTATGAGAAGTGAGGGGATGGGGGTGCGATCAAGATCGACATTTATTGAGAGAGAAGAGGAGCCATGGTGGGGCGGTAGGGGGATGGGAATGGCACTGGTAGGCATGGAGAAAGTATGAGAATAGAAAGAAAAAAGAAAAATAATAATAATAAAATATTATTTTATAAAAAAAGAAAAAAAAGAAAAAAAAGAAGAAAAGAAGAGAGAAAGAGTTTCTCTCTCTTCCTTCAGTGGTGGTGCCAGGAGCGGTAGTACCAATAGGGATGTCGAAGGGTGCAATCGGGATCGATGTTTGTCGAGAGAGAAGGAGAGCAATAGTGGGCCGACAGTGAAGGTGGGGCGACATCGGTGGGCGTGGAGAAGGTATAAGAAGAAGAGAAAAGATGGAGATACGATCAGGATCGATATTTATCGAGAGAGAAAGAGAGCTATGGTGGGGCAATAGAGGGGTGTAGCGGTACCGACGGGCACATAGAAGATATGAGAATAAGAAGAAAAAAATAAAATAAAATATTATTTTATAAAATAATAAAAAATTTATTATATATAAATAATAAATAAAATAAAATATAAAAATACTAAAAATATTTATTATGAATGTTTATTATTAAAAAAATTTAATAATTATAGACTGTAATTATCCATCCTACGCAATGCATGGGTCCTCGACTAGTTTATTTAATAAAGCTTAAGTGAGCTCAATATTGAAATAAGTCCAATCAACTCAACTTCTCAAACTAAGTAGAAATCAGCTCCAGCTGGTATCAAGATTGCATAAAGTCATTCAACCTTCAGAGCTTAGCTGAAGCTTGAATCAATGTATAATTGATTCACATAGTTACTTTAGATAACAACTATTAATTAGTTATGAAATATAATTTTTAATAAAATATTAAATAAATAACTTAGATCGATAGAGTAAGATGAGGCACCTATTCAAATCTAAATCAGGCCAATATAACATCCATCCTTGATCGTGAGCCAAAGAATGCATTCTACATCCAAATCTAACCAAATTATAATTTTTCAACCCAAAGTACATCGTGTATTGGTTATGTTAGTACGGATTTGGTGCATTAGTAATTTGAGAATAATTTGACCTATATATATAGGCTCAACAATAAAATTTAGGTCATTTTGTATTAGGTTATGGGCTTATCATGAAAATGCAATTGTTGGCTTTTGCCAAGTTGCTTGCATTCTAGTACATAAACTAAAGGTATCTAGTGCAGGATTTCTAGCTCTACTTTCGAAACTTTTCAAAAATTAGTTAAATATAATAAAAAAATAAAATTAATCTAATTAATTTAGAGCAATTGATCATATCAAAAATCTTACACTTTTCAGGATCTAAATGTGATGTACATGCTTTTAAATTTAAAAAACAAAATGCCAGCAGTGAACATTTTACTACTATAGCTACGTGTTTAGAACACGATACCTATACGGGTAGCCGATCTCCACAATCCAATCACCGCCAGGGAGGTTCACTCATCATGATGCAACCACACAATGCATCTGGCCTCCACAAATCATCTACATGAGGCCCTGGTCCGATCAGCTCCTCCCGAGTGGTAGCTCGATGCCTGAACCCTTCAACGGCCGATAATGACCAAATAACTTTGATCTCTATCCATGGGCTTTTTGGATGCTTTGGATTGTAAGTAGACATAGAAGAGAGGTAGAGGAGGCACTCCACCAAGTTTAGTGAACTCATGACCCTCATTGCTCCCAAATCGGAATCCCAAACCCTAGGTCGAAACCCTAGGATAGCACTCACCAGACCCTGCACCCTTTTTGGTTTGTTTTCTCTCAAAAACTCTTTTTTTTTGTTTTCTCTCAAAAACTCTTTTTTTTTAATTTTCCACATTGAGGGGGAAGGCTTACGGACACTTTCTATCTCTCAGAAGGATGTGCACATGCTTGGAAAAGATCTCATTTTATTTTTGCGCAAGACTGAGTCTTCTATGTGTGGGAGGATAAGAATGAAGTGGTTGTCCATTTGAATTCAAACTCATTTTGAATTCAAATGGTAACCAACCCCTTCTTATCCACCTAGGGCATGAGAAAGGAGGATGTGTGACCTCTCTTGCATGGAGAAAACTCATGAGAACTCTTTCTCATGAATTTCAGAATGGGCACAGAAGTGAGGTGGAGCAGGATAAGTATCAAGGTAGTTTTTCACTCAAATTTAAATCCCATTCAAATTTGAATGACCAACCACCAAATATTATCAATTAGGGCATGAGAAACCTGATGCACACCTTCTCTTGTGTGTGGAGAGTTTTCATGAGAATCATATTCTCTTAGAAATTCAAATTGGTGCAAGAAGAGAAAGATGGCACATGAAGACTAGTCAAACTAGTCTAAACGGACCTTTTCCAATTGAACCAACACAATCCAAATTGTTTAGGCCCAATTAGACCAGATTAAATCTAACAAATTTAGGCTTAATTAAACTTAATTAAATATTAATAAAATCAAGAATTGATCAAGTCCAATCCCTGATCAAATCAGAGATCAAACCTCCTCGGCAATTAGGTCATCTCATAACCTAATCGGGTCAAACCCAACTGAATCCATTTCAATTGAACTTGAACTAAAAATCATTACTCAATCAAATTGAGTTAATTAGTGATAAAATTACTAATTAAATTATTCATAAATATAGAGATCAAATTTGGTGGATATCCGAGCAATAGAGTTCCATCAAAATGAAACGCTTGATCGAAGAGTCTCAAACTAGTGGGACTCTTGATCTTGGTGTCCCAAACAAGTGAAACTCATGATCATAGAGTCCTAGACTAGTAAGACTCTCAATCATAGAGTCCCAGATAGCTAGGACTCAGAGTCTCAGCCCAGTAAGACTCTCGATCGAAGATTTTCAGTCTTGTGGGACTCTTGAGCATAGAGTCCCAGTCCAGTGGGACTCTTCATCAGCCATTAGATCAGGTAGGAACCTCTAATATCTATGGCTCCATAGGTTCAAACTCAAGCCGATAGCATAGGAATCACTTCCTGCACTAATTGAAGTGACCATCTAGCATTGGTACCTGACATTCGGATAGATTGAATAGTCACAATCGCAACATTCAAAATCTACATAAATATGATTACCACATAATTCATCCCTTTGATCTCTATATATAGGATGACTTAGAGTTAAACTGTCAGCCCTAAAAAGTACATCCAAATCATGTCTCAAAGCAATCAGTCCCATGACCCTTCACTAGGACTACCCTGGCTAAAGATTTGCTAAATTAAAATATAATTAAACACAGCTCCTGAAACTAGGAGTGGTCAATTCTATCTTGATACACGCACTGACTCCTCAAGTACTTAACTGTGCCCAGAAATCTTTCATCATTGAATTAAAAATTCAGGTAGTCTGGCACCAAAGCACAATGAGTTGCTTGGAAGTCACCATGGTGATCTCAGATTGAAGGGATACTTATATCCATATTCCATCAGAGCAAATTTTGATAGTAGAAAAGCTTCAAAATTGATCACATTCGGTGTAGATGTACCTTTACATCTCACCCACAAGCCATACTAGTATCTCCACACTCCTTGGTTAAGAAGATAACTAACCTACATAGCACACAATGATCTATACTTGATAAATATTATCGTCTTTGATAATGACGTATCATTTGATTGCAGACATGTTTAAGGACTAAACGATAAATCCTCCTTTGTCGATTCTAAATAGTCCTAAGAACTTCACCAGAACATAGGAGTTTATTAAAAGATGAAGAAATTTATGATAAAAAAATATCAAAATAATTTTTATTTATTTATAATTCATATATAAATGCAAACATTTAGCTCAACCGTCAATAGACTAACGATTGACTTTGGGATACTATTCTCAATAATCTCTCACTTGGACTAAAGCCAATCGGTGTAGCATCTAATACCCATCTTTGACTTAAAGTCATCGAACTCCGTCATAATAGCTTTAGTGAATGCGTTGGCCAAGTTCTTCTTTTCATTGATCTTTTGAAGGTCGACAATATCTCGATCCATGATCTCCCGGACAAGATGGTAGCAGCATAGAATATGCTTCATCTACTGGTGTGCCTTTGGTTCTTTCACTTGAGCAATGGCTTCAGAGCTATCACAGTAGAGTAGAACTGGACTATCAAGGGAGGGTGCCAGTCTGAGCTCGGTGATAAATTTTCTCAGCCACACCGCTTCTTTGGCAGCATCTGATGTAGCGACATACTCAGTCTCGCAATCTGAGTCGACCATGGTGTGCTGCTTAGAACTCTTCCAGCGACACTCCACCATTAAGGATAAACACATACTCTGACATACTCTTACTATCATCATGATTAGACTAAAAACTAAAGTCTGTAAACCCCACAAGTCTTAAGTAAACAAGCCACTGGTCCTTGGTATTTCTTAAATACTTCAGGATGGTTTTAACAATCTTTCAGTGGTTCTCTCCTAGATTAGATTTGTATCTACTCATTATTCCTAGTGAGTATACCATATCTGATCTCGTACATGTCATAGCGTACATGATGGAACTCACTACCAAAGCATATGAAATTCTACTCATATGCTCTCTCTCTCTCTTGAGGTGTTGTCAAATAATCTCTCTTTGAGAGAAAAATTCCATAGCCTCTTAGTAGATAGCCTTTCTTGAAATTTCCCATGCTGAACTGCTTTAGTACAATGTCAATGTAGTTGGACTAGGATAATCCAAGCAACTTCTTAGATTTATCTCTATAGATCTTCATCCCTAGGATGTAGAAAGGTTCTCCCATATCCTTCATGGAGAAATGTGATGACAGCCAGATCTTTATTCCTTGTAATGTCAGGATATCATTCTTGATTAAGAGAATGTCATCCACATACAATACTAGGAATACAACTGCTGGACCATTAGCCCACTTATATATGCAGGACTCTTCTGCATTCTTAACAAAGCCATACGTCTTGATCGTCCTATCGAAATATAAGTTTCAACTCTAAGATGCCTGCTTTAGTTCATAAATAGATCTTTGAAGCTTGCACACCTTAGACTCATCTGTGGATGTGAATTCTTCAAGTTCTATCATATACACCTCTTCGTCTAGATCTCTATTTAGAAAAGTTGTCTTCACATCCATCTACCAGATTTCATAGTCTAGATGGATAGCTATAGCAAGCATGATCCGAATGGACTTGAGCATTGTCACAGAAAAAATGTCTCATCATAGTCTATACCATAATGTTGATGATATTCCTTGGCAATTAGACGGGCTTTATAGGTCTCCACCTTCCTTTTTGTGCCCCTTTTCCTCTTAAAGACCCATTTACACCCTATGGATTTTATCCTTTTGGGTGGATCAATCAATGTCCATACATCATTGACCTTCATGGACTCTATTTTGGATTTCATGGCCTCAAGCCATTTCTCAGAGTCGGATCTTTGCATTGAATCCATGTAAGTGATCGAATCCTTGTCATTCTCATCGAGTTTGATAGGATCACCATCCTAGACCAAGAAATCATAGTATCTATCCAGTTGATGTGGTGCTCTACCAGATTGCCTTAAGGACGTAGATTCATTGGGCTTTCAATTTAATCTAATTAAATTTGGTTCAGGTTTAAGAACTTGTGTCAGTTTTTTCACCTACCGAACTTTCTTAAATTCAACCTTAGATATATTAGTTCCTTCACCAAGGAACTCCTTTTCTAAAAAGATTGTCTTAAGGCTGACAAATATTTTTTTCTCATCAACTAGATAGAAGTAATAGCCTTTGATCTTTTTTGGGTATCCTATAAAATAACACTTGTCAGACCTTGGTCCAGGTTTGTCCGTTACTAAATGTTTGACATAAGCCGGACACCCCCAAACCTTAAGGTATGAGAGCATAGGCTTATGCCCTGTCCATATCTCATATGGTATTTTGGCAACAGACTTACTTAAAATCCTATTAAGAAGGTAATATGCTGACTCAAGTGCGTATCCCCAAAGGAAGATAGGCAGACCGACAAACCCCATCATGCATCGAACCATGTCCATGTTAGGATTTATGGTGCTCCCAAGCCTTGGGATGCCATGGGAGGAGCTAGGATGTTAGCTCTGAAAGACTAGGATGGGTGTGAGTCTTAGGGCTAGGATAGGAGTTGTCCTAGGGTAAAGGCAAAGTATAGCCCTGCATGGGACTCGAGGTTCAGGTGTGAGGATCTTGAGGGGCTTGGTAGGTGCTCCAAAAATCTAGGATACAATGTGGAGCAAAAGATCAAAGTTAGAAGAAGAATCAATCAAGACAAGAGGCTGACATACAGATGGGCTAGCTCGGATACACAATCGAGCTGGCTCATGCTGAGGTCGAGCCAGCTCAAGGTGCAATCGAGCTGGCTATCTTCAGTAGATAGAAGATAGGATTCAGATGATACGCAGTCGAGCCAGCTCGACTCTTGATAGAACCAGCTCGATGATGGCGAATAGAACATATGGGCTCGAGCCAGCTCAAGGTGCAGTCGAGCTGGCTATTTTCAATAGATAGAAGATAGGATTTAGATGATACGCAGTCGAGCTAGCTCGACTCTTGATAGAACCAGCTCGATGATGGCGAATAGAACATATGGGGTTTTCTATTTGGTCTAGAATAGGATTTTATTCTAGGAGTGTTAAGGTCTGGTCTAATAAGGTCATAAGGTGGCTAACTCATGTATGGGTCGGGTTTATATCCCAAGAATGAGAGCATGGAAGATATGAGTATATATGGGCTCGGTGAGTGCTTTCATATATTAGGTTAGCCAGAAAAGTTTCTGGTCAGGCCTAATAGCTATATATAAATACATAGGTTGTATTAGGGTTTCAGAGTGTGGACTGAAAATAGATCTTTTCTCCCTCAATCTCTCTTCTCTCTTCTCTCTAGAGTTGTTACCCCAAGGGGGGCACCTCCCTCAAGCCCAAAGAGTAAGGTGCCCCATCATAGATCTAGATTGGTAGATTGATGGTTTGCTATCCTTAGAGAATATCAAAGATCTCCTCAGGTCCATACTAAAGATCAGGGGCTTCTGCAACATGGTATTAGGACTAGGTGATGCCATGGTGATATGCCAATAATTGGTATCAGAGCTAGGTATTACACCAATAATTGATATTAGAGCATGATGGTGCATGAAAGTGAAGGATAAGTCATGTAAGAAGAAATCAAAAATCTGCACAAGTATTCCATAGTAAGTCTTGGATCTACCTTTGTTATTGCTGTAGTTTGGCCAATCGAAAGCAGCGGGTTGAAGGTGGAGGCTAAGAGGATTAACGAAAAGAATTTTTTTCGAGATGGAAGGTTTGGATGCACGATTTTCTGATCGATCTTAGTTGGAGAGATCGGGATGTATGATGGGTGATAGGGTTCGCTAGGAAGATGGGCAGTGTGGGGCTGTTTGATGGATGAAGAGAGATTTTCCAAGGGATAATGGTCAAAGAAAAGCTGAAGAAGCGACTATATGTCCTTCTATTGTAGGAAGGTGAGAGAAGTAGTTGGGGATGCATTCAGCAGCTTGATCGGAGTATGGATTTGTGAAGCCTTAGAGGTGATGGAGATGGATGATCCATGGAGTCCAGTAGGTCAGTGCTGGATGCCTAATATTGGATCAAGTTTCATCTATAAGAGCACTAAGGAGAGTTGCGATTCAGGTGGAGGATAGTTTGTGTACAACAAAAGAGGACCTGAATACCTATGAGGAGGTGGTATCGAGATGAGGTAGGGAGCACTGGAGTGCTGTAGTAGTGCTTCCCTGGAGGCACAGAGTTGAGAGAAGCTCGACGGTATAGCAGTCGAGGGAGGTATCTCAGTAAAGAGTGTTAGGAGGCATCTCAAGAAGACTGGGAGCAGATCTCAGGGAGAGCCAAGGAGTCTCAGGAGCCTCGGGATGAGATAGGTGGATATGAGCTTAGGATTAAATTTGAGCTGTAGTTCCTCCGGGCGCAACTGAAGCGATGGCTAGTGTAGGGATAGAAAAGGAGAAAGTCTAGGATGGAATTTTCTAGGATTCAGTCACTAGATTTAGAAGAGTTGGATGAGCTCTTGGATTTTGGAGGTGTCCATAGGTTGTGGAGGTATCTGAGATGACTTCGAAGAGGTCCGTGGAGTATAGAGGATCCGAAGGAGCAGTGATTGTGTTCAAGGTGCAGCGGTAGGCTCTGTAGTACAACATTACATAGTTGGCCTCGGATGACTCGATTATAGAGTCAGGATCTTTTGTAGCATCATGGGGACTTCGATTATAGGTGGAGCACCAGGTAGAGATGGCTTCACCGATAGAGATGTGATACGAGTTTAGAGCAGAGGAGTGCAGGAGGACCAATATCCTAACATCAATGCTAGAGATGCATAGTTCTAGGTAGAGCAGCACGTGAGGGAAAGACTGGTGAAGTTCTAAGGAGATCGAGTTAGGATATGCAGCGAGTGTCGGTATGGAATGCTATAGGATCTCAAGGGATGTTGATGCGTGTTAATCTATAGCTATGGCAAGTGCACCAGTCGATCAAGTAATAAAGTGAATAAATAGAGTATCATCCCTAAAGGATTGAAAAATAAGTACTGAAAAGCTCTTTCCTATGCTTTATTTAGAAGATCAATTTATGAGGATAAGAAATTAAAGAATAAAATAAAGAAATAATTAAAAATTTTAAGAAAATAGAGAGAGTGTAATTATTAGGATTTTAAACTTAAGAGCAATATGTTACTAAGGCAATCGATTCACCAACTCAGTCAATACAATATTCAAGTTATTAGATTAATTTTATTTCATGTGACAGTGGAGTCTCCTAATTTATTCACTACCCTTTGGTCCAGGCATAGCAAAACTATCAATATTTATTAATTATCTTTGGTCCAGGTATAATTTAAATAAATATTAATGCATTAAGTTTTGTGAAATCCCTCTAATTAAAATACGCTGCATCCAAAGCGCACTAAAATTTCCTGCATGCATATGAATTCTAATTTGATTCATAATACAAGGTATATAATCAAGAAGCAATAACATAGATGTACTTGGTCCGTAACATCTATGTTCATCAGATCAATTAGAAGATGGCCAGTAATCTAAAAGCATTAAGATCATATTTATATACTCCTTATGAATAAAATTTAAAAATTAAAAATAAATCATACTGAATATTACATCAAAAGAGTGGCTACACCTTAGCCTTAGTAAAAGAAAATTTAGTTCATGATAACAAGTTCAAAAACAATAAATAAAATAAAAAGCATAAAAAAATTAGACTGTTTGATTGCTAAAATTAATTGTCCATTGCTCTTGGTGTGGAGAACTTGGTGAAGAAGAAGAAGCTCCTTGATCACTGTTCTGATTGTTGGAAAAAAAAATTAAAACCCCTTTCCTTTCTCTCGAAAATCTCTCTTCTCTTTCTACTTCTCTCCTCTCTTTCTCTTCTTTTTTTATTTCTCTCACTTTTTTTTCTTATTTTTTTCACACTCTTCTTTTTTTTTCTTCTTCGACAACAGCAGACTTTATTGGCTCAGAGATAAATTTTCCCCCTAAACCCTTTGAAAATTAGATTTAAAACTCTCAAAACAACTCAAATTAGGATCCTGGATGATTCTGATCGTTGGATGTTGATCAAATAGTTCAAAAATCACTTAAAAATCTTTTAAAATTTCTCAGATCAAGTCAGAATTCATAGTAGCCATCAGATCAATCGTTGGATTAGATCTGGACCATCAGATCATGCACAAAGAAGCCTCTGATCTTTAGTTTAAAGTCGAGATGAATCTCAACCATTGAATCTCGATCGGAAGCTTTGGATGCCATTCGTCAGCGCATGTGTTTTGGCCATCCGATCAAATCCAAGTGAAAGGCACCCATCGAATCAGATAAAATTTCCAAATTACCCTCTATAGACCATGCGCGAGCCCGGTGTTGCGTAGACCGCTGCATTCTTCAGCCAATCGGAGTGCACTTCTTCATGTGAAATTTTTGAAATGCCCTTAAATCGATCAACCATGCACTGCAAAAATTGCTGATGTCAGTGCCGCATCAGTAGTTCAGTCTGCTGAGTGCGATCGGATCGGGCGGTCTGCTGAGCCGATTTTTCTGAACCGATTTGAACCGCATCGGGTTTATTTTTTTGAAATTCAATTTCGGGCTTATTTGAAGTCCGTTTTGCTTGAAATTTATTTCATCTGAACCAGAAAAATAAGATCTTCATATTGGTGGCCTTCTTTCCTACATAAGATTAATAAAAATATCAATTTTTAAAGAAATAGATTAATTTATTTTATAATTTAATACTTTTATTAGTATATTTTTACCACTTATCACACCCTCCAACTTAGTCATTGCTAGTCCCTTAGCAATATTTTATTTAATACCATGTTTCAATAAGATTATCCATCACAAAGATAAAATCTAGGACTAAAGGTCAAAAAGTTTAGAAAATACTGCTAACTAAGCATTGAGCTTTAGAAGCAAATTTTTCAGTCAATACAATTAAAAACTTTCTTAGAGTACATCAAAGATCTATAGCACTTGTGTTCGTGATGACTAACTTTAGCATTTCAGTATTAAATTAAAGGACAAAAGTATCCTCTCTTATCACCTATTTTGGTCAATTTTCTATACATTCTCAATTTTATACTCATGAATTAAGGTAGCTTTCACACTACCCTTTTTTTTTTTTTGCTGTGCTGAGCATCCTGGCCTTTCCTTCACTGTTTTACGTGAATTTTCATACTTGACCTAGGTGCAGAGATCCAGTTACTAGGCTTTGGGCAATCCACATATACTCTATCTTTTGCACTTTATTTTTAGGCAGATAGCTCTTTCCTTAAATTCAAGTTTCTTTGATTAGAATGTATATTAATTACCAATTTTCAGTGATAATTGAAATCCTCAGTTGGCCTTATAATCAATACCTACTTTGCCTTGTTAGTGTGCATGTGCAATTAGAAGTGCTAATAGTCTTTTAATGACCTAAGTAGGCTGCTAAAAGTTGACCAACTAATCTACTTCTTTAACTCGTTACATTCATTAGCAAATAATTCTATCTTTTATCACTTGTCCAGTCTATCTTGCTCAAGATTTTCTTCTTGACACATGGTTTTTTTTTATTTTATTATTATTATTATTATTATATATATATATATTTTTATCCCCTAACTTATTCTACATTATCTTAAAGGAGAAAGAAAAATAAAGGATGCAATAAAGGATAGGAAGGAATACACCTGATTTGGTTCAGTCTGGTTCTTTGGAGCTTTGAAATTTTGCTTGAGCTCTCATTGATTTTTCTCTGCAAAATTAAAAATACACACCAAAGCAGTAAAAGAGCAACAATAAATTACTAAAAAATAAAAGAAAAAAAAATGATCAAAACTAAAAAGAAAAGAAACAACCTATCTAGTAGTTCTGATTTATAGTCTTCAGCTTGACTTTCTTTGAGTTCTAAAGTGGATCAATCTGGTGCCACTTCAATTGGAATACTTTCATGTTTGGTCGAGTCCTCTTTCAATTGGACATTGCTAGCTTTTATAGTCTCAAACCTATTTTCTACAGAATTCTCATATAATGAATTGTCAATAATATCAATTAGAAAATAAGTTTGATTATCATCAGGATGTTTAGTATCTTTGAAAACATTAAAAGTAACTTGTTCATCTTGGATTCTAAGAATTAATTTTTCTTGTTGAACATCTATTAAAGCTCCTTCCAGTAGCTAAAAAGGGTCTTCCTAAAATAAGGGGTACATCATAATCTTCTTCCATATCAAGAACAATAAAATCAACAGAGAAAATAAACTTGTTTACCTTTACCAAGACATCCTCCACTATACCTCTTGGATATTTAATGGATCTGTCGGCTAATTGAAGAGTAATAGTGGTAGGCTTTGGTTCTCCTAGACCCAGCTTCCTGAAAATAGAAAAAGGCATGAGATTAATACTTGCTCCTAAATCACATAAAACTTTATCAAAACTACAATCACCAATAATGCAAGGGATAGTAAAACTTCCTAGGATCTTTTAGCTTCTGTGGTAATTTATTTTGAAGTATTGCTGAGCATTCTTCATTCAAATTTATTCTCTCATGCTCCTTCAGCTTTTTCTTATTTGTTAGGATTTCTTTGAGAAACTTGGCATACCTGGGCATTTGAGTAATAGCATCTACAAAAGGAATATTAATATGTAAATTCTTTAAAATTTTGAAAAAGTTAGAAAATTTCTTATCTGGATGCTGTATTTGTCTCTCTGGGAATGGTAGTGGCGGCATGTAGGGCTTTACATTTGGATCGACAAACCATATACCTGGAGACCATCCATCTGCTGGTTGTTTTGGTGACTGACGAATTTTAGTTGATGGTTTCTTATTTGTAGTTGGCTCTTCAGTCTCTTTCTTCTGATGTGGCTCCTCCAGCTTTGTACCACTTCTTAGGGTGATAGCATTGACTTGCTCCCTTGGATTGGTCTCCATGTTGCTGGGCAAGGATCCTTGAGGTCTCTCGGAGATTATCTTAGCCATTTGACCTATTTGCATCTCCAAGTTTTGAATTGCTGCTGCTTGGTCCTGTCTAAGTTTGGCTTCTAAATTTTTTATAGTTGCTTCTTGGTTTTGCATAAATTTGACCATCAGCTCTTCCATGTTGGACTTCTTTTCAGGTACTTGGAATCCCGGGGGTGGCTGTTGTGCTGCATTTTGATTACTCCATGAGAAATTTGGGTGCTGCCTCCACCCTTGATTGTATGTGTTGGAGTAGGGATTATTTTGTTGTGGCCTAAAAAAATTACCAACATAATTAGCTTGTATCAGTTATTTTAGCAAAAGGATTACCTGTCTGGCAATTGCTCGTATCGTGTCCTCCTCCACATAGGTCATAGGTGATGCTTTGAATATGCATAGCTGTTCCCTTCAAGTTGTTGACTTCGGCTCTAAGGGCTGCAATTTTAGCTAGTAAGGTTGGCACAATCTACTCCCTGCACAGCTGCTAGTCTTTTTGGCATCATGCATTCTATCTGCCACTGATAGCTATTTGATGCCATCTCATCGATCAGATCGAAAGCTTCTTCCTTCATTTTTTGGTTAATGGTTCCTCCTGCTACTGCATCAATCATAGAATGATTAGTAGGAGATAAACCATTATAGAAAGTTTGTACCTGAAGCCATATAGGTAGTTGATGATGTGGACATCTCCTCAGCAATTCCTTGAAATGCTCCCAAGCCTCATATAGTGTCTCCATGTCCATCTGCATAAAAGAAGTGATATCATTGCGCATCTTGGCAGTCTTGGAAGGTGGAAAGTACTTGGCTAAGAATTTTTGGGCTAGGACATCCCAAGTTGTGATAGAACCTGTAGGAAGAGAATGAAGCCAACTCTTAGCTTTGTCCCGTAAAGAGAAAGAAAATAACCTTAATCTAATAGCATCATCCGACACCCCATTAATTTTAAAAGTATCACAAAGTTCAAGAAAGTTAGAAATATGGGCATTCGGATCATCATGCACGTGTCCACTGAATTGGACAGTTGATTGAATCATCTGGATCATCGTCGATTTTATTTCAAAGTTGTTTGCTCGCACAGGCGGTCTCCTGATGCTCGAAGCTGCATCGGCTATAGATGGTGTGATATAATCATTTAATGGATGATGTACTGATCGAATAGCTTCATGCTGTCCTTCGGTCATCATATCCAATCCTAGATTGATGTCGTTAGGATCTTCAGCTGCCATGTTTCTTTCTTGTTGTAGTCTTCTAATGGTCCTTTTAATTTTTGGATCTAAAGGTAGTAAGTTACTACGTCCAGTACGTGTCATGCACTGAACAAAATTTTTTTAAAAATAAAATAATAATAAAAATTAAAAATAAAATTCTAAAGTAAAGCTAGGATCAAAATTTTAATATTATTTTAGACACAATCCCCGGCAATGGCACCAAAAACTTGATGCATGCTAATTTATAGCTATGGCAAGTGCACCAGTCGATCAAGTAATAAAGTGAATGAGTAGAGTATCATCCCTAGAGGATTGAAAAATAAGTACTGAAAAGCTCTTTCCTATGCTTTATTTAGAAGATCGATTTATGAGAATAAGAAATTAAAGAACAAAATAAAAAAATAATTAAAAATTTTAAGAAAATAGAGAGAGTGTAATTATTAGGATTTTAAACTTAAGAGCAATGTGATTACTAAGGCAATCGGTTCACCAACTCAGTCAATACAATATTCAGGTTATTAGATTAATTTTATTTCATGTGACGGTGGAGTCTCCTAATTTATTCACTACCCTTTGGTCCAGGCATAGCAAAACTATCAATATTTATTAATTATCCTTTGGTCCAGGTGTAATTTAAATAAATATTAATGCATTAAGTTTTGTGAAACCCTCTAATTAAAATACGCTGCGTCCAAAGCGCACTAAAATTTCCGCATGCATATGAATTCTAATTTGATTCATAATACAAGGTATATAATCAAGAAGCAATAACATAGATGTACTTGGTCCGTAACATCTATGTTCATCAGATCAATTAGAAGATGGCCAGTAATCTAAAAGCATTAAGATCAGATTTATATACTCCTCATGAATAAAATTTAAAATTAAAAATAAATCATACTGAATATTGCATCAAAAGAGTGGCTACACCTTAGCCTTAGTAAAAGAAAATTTAGTTCATGATAACAAGTTCAAAAATAGCAAATAAAATAAAAAGCATAAAGAAATTAGACTGTTTGATTGCTGAAATTGATTGTCCATTGCTCTTGGTGTGGAGAACTTGGTGAAGAAGAAGAAGGCTCCTTGATCACTGTTCTGATTGTCGAAAAAAAAAATTAAAATTCCCTTTTCTTTCTCTCAAAAATCTCTCTTCTCTTTCTACCTCTCTCCTCTCTTTCTCTTCTTCTTTTTATTTCTCTCATGTATTTTCTTCTTTTTTTCTCACTCTTCTTCTTTTTTTCTTCTTCGACAACAGCAGACTTTATAGGCTCAGAGATAAATTTTCCCCCGAAATCCATTGAAAAATTAGGTTTAAAACTCTTCAAAATCAACTCAAATTAAGATCTGGATGAATTCTGACCCATTAGATGTTGATCAAACGGTCCAAAAATTACTTAAAAATCCTTTAAAATTTTTCAGATCAAGTCGAAATTCATAGCAGCCATCAGATCAATCGTTGGATTGAATCTGAGCTGTCAGATCGCACACAAAGAAGCCTCTGATCTTTAGTTTAAAGTCGGGATGAATCTCAGTCATTGGATCCTGATTGAGAGCTATGGATGCCATTCATCAGCACATGTATTTCGACCGTCCGATCAAATCCCAATGAAAGGCACCCATCAGATCAGACAAAATTCCTAAATTACCCTTCATAGATCATGCGTGAGTTCAATGTTGCGTAGATGATAAGTATCATAAATTCACCAATAAAAGTATTAATTTATTAATTAATTTATATTAATTTTTAATAATTATTAATCAATTTATATATAATTTTTAAGAAATTCATATTTTTATTAATTAAAAAATAATAAAAATTTAAAAATAAAACTTTATAATCAATAGAAAGAGCTCATTTTTTTTATTGCAACGAAATAAATTTTGAGTAAAACGAAGCTAAAACGAAAAAGATATAAATTTTTAAAGAAATAAAATAAATAAAAATTAAATAAAAAAAGAAAACGGCTCAGTCGGCTCCGCAAGCCAAGCCACCAAAGTCAACTCAGCCATTGAAGCCATCAACCAATCCACGATCCAGGCGTAGACCGCTAGCTCAGCAGCAACCGACGAATCATAGAGCGACACGTGGCGGACCTAAGACCCTTAAAGGGTCTACAAAAATTTATTGCGACTCATAGGATATTTTGGTCTTTTCACTCAGCGACAAGAGCGCTGATTGGCTGCAGTGTGCGGTGCGGTCGGTCAATGCGGTCTATGGAAATAGTAAATATGCGATCGTGCGGTGGTGGTTGCTTGCGGTCAAGATCGGACGATCAGAGTATATTCCAACTCTGATTTGGTTTTTGATTTCACCCGGATTGCCATCGAACGGCAGCACTCGATCTAGGGGATGATCCGACGGTCTAGAACACTCCCGATGGTGATCAAAACTCCCGAAGCATGATTTACGGCCAGATTTCCTCCATCAAAGCATG